>JAQGAV010000099.1:0-49521 GCA_034691345.1 Phasmarhabditis papillosa | reverse complement strand
ACCAATAATTAGTCTTACATCAACAATATAACATGTTATCTCGTTAGGCGAGATTAACAAGAAATACACAAATACATGCAATGAAAGCTCGAAGAGTGCAGAATTCTGCACAACAACCTATAACTTCCAAGTCAATGTTGATGTATGATTCACCGACTTTTAGTTTAATCTTGGATTGTTGGGGCTTTTTGGAATAATTAACTGATGTATATTTTTGATTTTTCTTGTCTGAATGCACAAATCACCATTCAGCGCATACTCAAGACAAGGAATTGTCAAATTTATTGGTTGTCATTTTTGTTATGACGCCTCTTTGCGGTTGATGTGAAAAAGAAGCCTAGATTAACCGTGTTCTCCGGATTAAGTTGGCCGCCGAGAGAGCAGAGAGAGCAGTTAGCTCATTAAACATTCAGACCACGAGCAGAACAATTCCAAATGAACCAGGATTTACAAAAAACATGAGTGTAATTATAAATAAAGGTTGTAAGCGTTCCTGATAATGCTGACATACTCAAGTTTCCTCCCAAATTAGTGCTTCAACAATATTTTTATTGGTTGGAGGAATAACACGCAAAAATTCAGTAATGTTATTATTCTCGGCAACCCGCTAGAACCATTCTGCAAGAAAATGAAATAGCAAACTTTTATTTTCAAAAACCGGGGGTACGTCTACTATGATTCATATCTCTTTTTATGTAGAAGAAACTCTTTTTTCTGTATCAATTACGATGAAAGACAAGTGCAAACAAAAAGCCAATACGTAAAACAGTAATATTTATTGCATCCCGAATCAATATTGCACTTTGACAGGTGAAGGTAAATTATTGTGAATCCTCTAACACTTCTTGGCAAGGTATTCTGGTGATGGGCAAGATCTGAAAAAGAGCATAACGATTTTGATTTTTAGTTTCGCTCTTGTCGAGTTAACATTTTCCTGTAGAAACTATTGTACAACCTAAGCGGATAATTTTTTAGAGGTTTCATTCTAGTTGATGTAAAGCAGCAAACCCATTTTGATTTTTCGAAAGACTCACCCGCATGTTTGTCTGCAGTTTTCCTTAATCTGGTCCAGACCGCAGAGACCTTGTTTCTTGGCTTGTTTGCAAGTTCCCAGGAAATCTTTACAGGCTGAAATATACTCTCTGAGTATCTGGCATATGTCAATCATTATTCAGCTAGCCATAACTTAGACTTATTAAAAAAAAGAAACATTTGATTCTCTTCAAACTTACTCATTAGATCATATTTTGGTTTGCAGAGACAGGAAGCCTGGCAGACCTTGGTGAGGATGCCCATTTTCGAGCAACTGAAAGTATGTAAATTGCAAGTGTATCATTTAAGTACATGCATGCATACATACATAACTTCGGTAGTTTTGATTTCCTAGTATCAAGGAAACTTTCTGGAGATTACATGCTCCGAAATGTATAATATATATAATATGTTACAAAACATTAGCTGAAGTTTTCAATTATAATTATTATTTCACAAGTGGTCATTCAAATGTTTCTCACCCAACATTCATTTTCCAGTGTTGACAGCAAACATTTGAATTGTAGCATCCGCTTATTGGCTTGTAACCCTTCTTCGAAGATGTAGGTTTTGGTGCGTAGCCTTTCTTCTTTCCTGCGTCTGCTGGTTTGGGAGCGGCTTAACAAAATGTATTTGAAAATCTCCGAATAGGGTTTCTATTGGAAATCTTGTTTAATTTTTGAACTTATTTGCTGGATTCTAGTAATCTGGTACCTCATGAATGGGTTAAAAAAAATAAAAATGTTTAAAGAGAAAAAACTGTTAGAGTTCCTTTAATACCTACTTTTGCATACTTCCGATCTCTTCTGTCCGCAAGCACCGCAGGTCTTTCTGCAGTTCTCATTCATAAAGTAGGGGTTTTTCTGACACTGTCCTTCTTTATTGTATAAATCGCACAGTGGATGTCTGTCGGCGCAATCTAAACACAATATTCACATTGACAATATCATAAGAATGATAAATTGCTAACTCTGAAAGAGAAAGACTAAAACTTACTATCCATACACTTATACTTGGTCTTGCACACTCCGCAAGCTGCCTTGCAAGCAACTTTCATCGCTGGGTTCTTCTTGCATTCACCCTGCTTGGCCCAGGTTCCACAACATTCGTGATTGTTGAAGCAGAGCTGAAGATTTTGTCGAAATCATATTGACAGTGATTTTTCGAGAATGTGGAAATATTGTCTTCCTTCCAACTTTTCTTTGACTTTTTTGGGTCCAACAACACCCGTTGTGTGGATCTTACTTAAAAAAAATTGTGTGTGAGCTGTTCAATCTAACTTTTAAAATAATTTGAAACGGTTTTTATTTTATTATTTTATTATAAGCTGACGACATTTATATGCCCTAGGCTTACCTCATGAGTGCTCTCATCGACCTTGCCCGCCGTCTCTGGTAGTTTGGGAATGTCTTGTTCTGGCACATCGCTCTAAAGCGAGTAATTAAATGAAAAATGCTTCAAAACTGGTAAATTTCTTTCCAAATAAGTATTACTGTTTTTCGAACAATGAGTTTTTAATAGTTTAATGATAATGAAATGATTGAAGAGGGAACATTGGTCAATAATAATTAAGGAATATTTCTGGTCAAAACTCACCGATGTAGCAACGCAAGTTCCCCAAGCCGTAGATGTAGAACTGCAAGAACTGGCGTAACAGGGATCAACGCCTAAAAGAAAGTGCGTACACGTATTGATGTACTTATTTCTTTAAATAACAACGGTGTACGACTACTTATTATATAAATCTTACCTCCAATTCGCCTACACCGCGAACCTGGCTTCAATCTTGAACAACACTGTCCAGAAACAATAACCAAGAAGCTGTAAAGGTTAACCTATTTCCGATTGTCATGTGATTGATAATAAGTTTTATTAAAACCAAATGAAAGGTAACTGACAAATTTTCTTAGAAATCAATTGATAGAATTGCGAATAACTTACGGTCCAGGACAGTAGCTGGAGGATGGGCGCGCCGCGCAGGTGTAAAATTGTTGTGTATACAAGTTACTTAAACCGTCACTGTTAATGAATCCTCCGTTTCTGAAACAAAATCAATTTAGACGATTAATTTTAGAATTATTCAATTATTAACCCACGATGTCTAAATTCAAGGCATTTCTCTATAGTTACTTTATTTAAAGGTTCTGGTACTTTAGTTACAGATAAGCAAATACAATTTAAAGAGGAATATGATAGGGCTGATTTGGTGGTCAGAATATTAAAATGATATTGTACTTTTAAAAGTTTTCAATGCATTACCAATATCAAATCTATTTAAATTGATATCTTTTAAGGAGGTATGTCATTGGAAACTTACGAGAAAGGCTGCATAACGGCACTAGCTCTGTGTCCACTTGAATAGCACGAAGTCGAAACTGTTGTGTACTGGGTTTCACGTTGAGATGGCGACTGAAAACACCTAAGGTCTAAATTTCAACTTTTTAATGAGTTTCAATGGACCTATTTTTAACTAAGCAATGGTGCTTTTGGCAAGAGCGACCCTACTCTAAACTGCAATTTTTAGCGGGTGTTATTCAAAAAAGTTAGTTTATATTGCTATTTTTTGCAAGAATAAAAAAATGCAAGAATCTGTGGCTGTTTTTGGAGAGTATTAATCAAAAATGTTACAAAAATGAGTCAATTTTATAATAAAAAATTCGTTGAGCGGGTCGAGGTTCTAATATTTAGGTCCTATGCGGGCCGACAGCCCAAATGTTCGAATTTTAAGCGGACCGATTTCTCAAAAAGGTGGCCCCGGCAATTCCTAACCCGGCCTTCGGTGAAAGTTCGTTAGACGATGGAACTTGCAGCATCGAACCGTGAATTATAAAAGAAGAAGTGTGCGTTGGAAGCCGTTAACTGAACTCATAAGTTTTCCTACCTGACGAGCAAGTCTCCAATATTCCCAGATACAGTCAATAAGAGCATGATGACTGAAGAATATAGGATCGTTTGTTGATGTTGGAATTGATGACATGTGAGCTCCGATCCACACGTGTGGATTTCCGTGCATGAGTTCCAGCGTGTTGAAGGGCAAGGAGGGGCAGCCCTGTAAGTATTGAAATTCATTTTTTGAGAAATCAAAACAACAATCAGTCTACAAAATTACTTTTCTGCGTCACTTTTGAAAACATCTCCATGGTTATAGTTATAATTTAGAAATCTTGCTCATGAATAAATGAATCTGTTCCGAGCGATTAAATTATATAAGTAATAGCTGCACATTTAGGTTGTTTAACTCACAGATCCACCTGAAGTAGCGGCCAAGACTTGATTTACGGTATGTGAGTTAATCATATTGTTAACATCACTGGCTTGCATTAGAGAGACTCCAAGAGTATCAATTGCTCGTCTTGTTGCACCCTAAAACATGTCATATTATAGACACTCAAGACGGATATCAGAATATACGATACTAGAAGTTCACTTAAATAAGTTAACAGTGAAAGTGCGGATTTGGAAGACATTCTAACGACACATTAGAAACCTTATAACTATACCAACCCTATGCTACAGCATGACCAACTAACCTGTCTACCACTCCATCCTCCAAACATACCATTGGTAAGTGTACCTGATCTCACGGAACCCATCAACCAAGCCGAAAACATTACTGAAACATAGAATATTCAATTTAAGAGATGATACTTGTAGTAGAAAATAACCTAGCTCTTCTAAAGAGGAACACTTTACTGGTTGATGTGCTGTAGTATAGTTAGCCGATAGCAAACTGAATTGTGCAGCATCGCCAAGACCAAACACTGTTCGTTACTTCAATAAACGTACCTGAGTTAAATCCAGATATTCCGAAAACATTGACAGTGTTCTGATCCAGTTCATTGTCCCAGAAGGGAATGGTAACTGCCCAATAGGGATACTGTCCTCCTACGTAGGCAGTACGAATTCCAATTTCCATTCTATATTTAAGTTTTAAATTTGTAAACACTCCTCGTCAAATATATATGACCCCCAAAGTTAAGTTTCTACTGATAGCGATTTTGTGAACTTTTGAGAATTTTAGACTATTATATGTGTTTTCCGCATGTAGTTTTACAACTATACGAAAAAAACTTTCAAAACGAGAAAATCATACTTTACTAGCATATTTAGCTATGCGTATGACTTCGAGCCCCTCGTAAGAAAGTGCGCATAATGGCACGCTAAAATCATGTTGCCTATGAAATCGATTATCAACATATAAATTTTTTTTTGAAAAATAAGCTGAATTACTGAAAAAAACAGAAGATTAAATTCGAATTTTTCCAACCTTTTGCAGAACTCTCGATGCCAAGGAAGAAATGCGGGTCCGGAGTGTGCGGCAGGTGACTGACTTGGTGTGGAGTGAACATACGATAAATAATCGTAAATATCGGCATAGGCAGCACGGAAACCAGCAGCGTACCTAATACAGTTGTTATAATCTTATTTGAAACTATTCAATGTCATTGAATAGTCGATGTTATAATCGAATTATAGCAAATCTTGTTGTTGATGAAGAATTTGCTATTAACAAATCCACCAAATACTGTTAATCATTAAATACTCAATTATTTTGCAAAGCTTACTGTGCAAGTTGAGCAGTTGTGAATGTTCTAATCTCGGCTCTTGGACGATTCGACAAAAATGCTCCTGATGGACCTGGTAGGTTACACCGGGATCCATCCCAACTAGCTCCTAAACAATTGTATGTCTTAAGTATGATTATGTTAAACTCTCGGGATTTATTGCCATATGACAAAATATTTTCGTTTAACAAGACATGTAAAATATAAATATTCAACTTTGTGAGTCCTAATACACTTGTAAGTTTTTCCATATTAGTACACTTGCTTTTCAATGGAATATTAAGCCTTTTGCCTCCAAATATTTAACAAAACCTGTACAATTGTGTTTTTGCCAACCAAACAAAATTATTCGATACGAACCTGTTAAGAAGTTACAGACACATTGCCAGTTAAGGCAGTCATATTTGGTGGCTGGCAAAGCACCGGGTGAAACGGCATTGAGCGACATAAACTCTCCATTGGCTAAGGCGGGAAGGATAGAGGTTCCTTCGGGAACGTCTATGCTCTAAAAACAATTATAAGTTGTGTGCTTGAATTTGAAAGTGGATACAAATCATCAAAATCTAATATGTTTATAGTTTTATCGTGTATGTTCAGTTTAATTAATACAACTTCACAACTTACTCTTGAGATTTCATCCCATTCTTGGAGATTGTCGCAGAAAATAGACTGTCCGTTATGTGGGTTTTTACAGAAGCCTTGTCTGCCTCCTCTCCATTGTTTTCTTTCCTGTGATTGTCCCTGAGAATCAACAGAGTGCACCACCAATAACGTCAGCAGTAACACCCAAATCATTCTAAAGCTATTGTTTATATAAATAAAATAGTGTTCAAAATAGAAGAACAACAGAACATTTTAGTTGACCACTTTTAGTATCAAAATCACAGTGTTTTTGTTGATTTATTCATGATAAGCATGCAAAAAATTATAATATCTTTATAAAACCTAGGATCAATAAGATTGTAAATAAGTGCTGCATTTCTTTATGAAAACAAAACAGTAATATAAAACCGTGGATAATTCGCTTAATATATATGGTAAAGTGGGTTTATCTGTCAGCGAAATCGTTCTTGACAAAGACAATCTCGGTTACTTTAATACTTGATCAGCAGGACTGGTTTGGTAAATGAACAACTTGTAGGCGATTATCCGAACACTCTGCAAGGGATATGGGACATTCTAGGACAAGCTGATCCAATAGATGGTGATATGTGTTATCCAATAGAGAACACGATAATCTAACAAGTGGAGTTCGAACTATCGACTTCTAGCTTGTGATGTCAGGCTCATATAATTAACAAGTATTCATGCCAAAAGCCCTGCATTCTGAACAGCTTTTGATTTTCCTAAAAGTATTTAATAGCGTATTAAATGTTTCTCAATTACATAAATTGATCGTGATATAATTTTTAATACATTATTGATTTCTCCATTATATAAGTTAGAGTGTTCTCTAAAAACGGGGTACGTCTTCATCGTTGCTGAGAAGTTTATCATTCAGAATCCTGTCAGAGATATGTTTGGCAGCTGAAACATTGAGGTTGTGAAATATCAAATATTGTTTTAATTCAGTATTCATGGGTTCATTGCGATTACGTAATATTGTTTAAAACTTCTACGTATTCATAAAGACAATGATTCCATTAAACCAAACCGAATGACTTTCTGAACTTGATAAAGGATTAAGGGAATATGTTTTTGACCCGCATTAAGCAAAACTTTAAGTGTTTTGACAATTTGATAACTCTTTTCTAATCGTTCTTCTATTATATTCTTTAACGGAAGAGATATCAAAATCAAAAATACATAATCAATGCGTACTTCACCAATACCGATACTTTACTTGCAAAGTGTTTAAAAAAATGAGTTGAACAGGAGGACTATGTCAAGTTTGTCGTAACAAATAGTTTCACTGATTGGAACAATTTACATCTGCTGTGAGATAGGTACTACGATATTGGTAGACCATATTCATCTGTTAACGATTTATTTTAAAATGCTGTAATATTACAAATTTTCTTCATGGTAAACATAATGGAATGCAGAAACTATTCATTCATCGTAATTTACAACTCATAACGTATTACCAACAAAAACATTGCACAACACACTTCAAACTGGTAACAAAATAGTTTTCAATGACCGGTTCCGCATTTCACACGAATGTCTTCTGGTGTCGGGCAAGATCTAAAAATAGTAGATACATATTTGAGACGGGTTAGTTAGTAAAAGTTTCAATTGTTTAGATAGTACATTTTAAAGAGTCCACGTAATTTATAGCGTCTTACATCAGTAATTGTTTGTTAAGCATATGCAAATGGACTTATTGCTACTTACCCGCACGTTTCTCTACAGTTTTCTTTCATTTGTTCAAGACCACAAAGACCGTTTCTCTTTACTTCATCACAGTTGTTCAAGAAGTCGTTACAGGCTGAAAGAAGAAAGACGGTAAATTGGAGCATCAAGCTATTTTCAATGTTATATTTTTCAGAAAAGTTATAATAACAATAAATAGTTATTGTATTTTTACTTTCTGCAGAAATGAATACTAAACTTACACATTAGGTCGTATTTCGGGGTGCAAAGACACGAAGCAGCGCAGACATTTGTTAGAATACCCATTTTTGAGCAACTAAATTGTATATGAAGTAGAAATATTTTTCAGTATTTCATTAGTAAGTTCAAAACGATAGTGACATAAGCTTACCCAAGGTTCAACTTCCAGTGCTGACAACATAAATTGGAATTATAACAACCACTCATTTTCTTGAGCTTTGAGAATTTGGATCCTCTTTTCTTAGACAGGGATTTTGACAGTTTTCCAGTTGGTTTTCTACCAGGAGGCTCCAGTTGTGTACTGCTTTGGTAGTTTTGTTTGCCTTAAAAGGTGTCGTTTCAAAAAGTAAGATCAAGTAATATGTAACTAGAACTCTTGTAGCTGTTTTTAAATACAATAGGAATTTTATTTCATTATAAGCTCTTTTCGACTTCTGCAAACAACACTTGCCTACCTTTGCAGCTTTGCGCTCTTGTCTTTCCACATTTGTTGCAGGTTTTTCTACAATTTTCGGCCATGAAGAATGGATTCTTGTCGCATTGTCCTTCCGAAGCATACTTATCGCACAGTGGATGACGATCAGTACAAGCTGAAAAGCATTTAGTTCAAGTTTAATAAAAATGTCCAAGTTTGCTTCACATACTGTTATATCAAGTTGATTTTTCTGAAGTAAAATTTGCAAACCGCTAAGCAGAGATGAGAAAAGGCCGGCCCTTTTTCACAATTTCACAATTTTTAGCGGATATTGTTAAAACAAATAAGTTTTTAGTGTTATTTTTCGGCATTAACAATATGAAATGCAATGATCTTTGTCTATTGAGACTAATTATTAAAATTTTCACCTAAATCAGTCGATTGCTTCATTAAAATTGTCTTCACCCGCGCCGACAGCTCAAATTTCCGGCCCGCGAACTTGCCGATTTCCCAAAAAATTTGCCCCGGGCCGTGAAATCACCCAAAAATTAATTTTACTTACTGTCTTTGCATTTGGTCCTTGTTCTACAAGTTCCGCAACTGGCCGGGCAGGCTACTTTGACCGCACTGTTCGAACTGCAAAGTTTCTGTGTGGCCCAAGTATGGCAACATTCGTGTTGATTGAAGCAAGTCTAAATACAGCATTTAAAACTCTGAATAAATATAATTGCATTGCCTAAGTAAGACCTATGACATTAAAGATAAGAAACATAATAAAATTGAATTTATACTCTATATACCTCTTGCGTGTCCTTTTCAATCGTTCCATATACGATTGGCGGCGGTTCAACTAAATTTGGAGCACTGCCCTAAAAAGTAATAATAAAGGATTCAAAGAGCTAATCTATAAGATTTTACCACCTGTTCTACGATTCCATTTAATGAATGTGATGCACTAACTATTCCATCTATTTTCTAATTAGCTCTTTTATAACCATACAAAACTGACCAATAACGGGCGACAAGTTCCAGAAACGCAGGCACTACTGTAACAGGGATCGACATCTAGAATTAGGGGAGGTACACAAGATGAACCTTTATATGATAGTTTAGGTAATATAATATATTGTTGTAAAGTATTGTAATAACACTAACCGCGAATTAATTTACATGTGGAGCCGACTTTAACTTTGGCGACACATGTGCCAGTTGGAAGATTACACCAAAGGTATCTGAATAACATTTGTAATCTGGATATCAAACATAGCCAGATTTTTTGAACACTATCTAAATTCGGACTTACTCGCCAGGACAAGGACTGCTTGTCGAGCATCTTAATCGTGGTGCGTAGGTATAGAAGTTTCGCGTATATTTATTGCTCAATCCATCAGTATTGATATACCCACCACTGAATAAATAAATTGCTGAATTTTTTGTTTTATTGTATTAGCTTTCAAGCAGAAAAAAATTTGTGAGGTCAAAAATTATATCGGATGAATCACAATATTATTAATATACATTCGATTTACCTTAAGTACTATTATTTATTTTATATACAGTCTACCAGCTCAAGAATGCGCAAGATTGTTAGTTAATCTATAGTACCAATTAGCAAGCGCAGCTGCACATTTGCTAAATAACAAAAGTCGACAAACTCACGAAAATGGGACCATTAATGCGTCTTTTAGATGGGATTGTGAATAGCATTCTGTAGATCCCGTGTTCCATTGAGTTTCGCGTTGGGAAGTGGTCTTAATTATCACTTATCTTTCACTAATAACTACTTTGAATTAAATGTTTGCGGAAGGAATTCAATAAGGAAAACATTGTTCTGAAGGGCGCGAAGGAAAAAAACATTGAGCGAACAAGTATATTGAGATCGTCGATACCTGCTTTCTCATTCTCCATTCTTCCCAAATAGCATCAATGAATGCATGGTGACAGAAGAATATGGGATCATTAGTTGCCGTAACAGTGTTTTGCATATTGCCTCCAATCCACACATGGGGAAGACCATGAAGAAGTTCTATGTTTGTGTCTGGGATTTTAGCGCATGTACGTGGATTCTGAAACAATAGTCTATTTAGCACCAAGCATTTGAAACAGTGGGCCGGTAACCCCAAAACTGATGGTTTAGCTATATTTTTGGTTATTAATTAACCAGGTTAGTCAGTCTAAATTAGCATACCCTTTGTGGACCTGCAGTTGCTCCTAACATCATATTGTAATCATGATTTTTCATTATATCTTCAATTTCTCTTCTTTGAATTAGAAACGTCTCACGAGGCCATTGATCCAGAACTCGTCTAGTTGGTCCCTTAAATTCTAGTGTAAATGCTTAAACTTTCAATTGAAACCTGTAATTGCTTATTACACAGGGTATCTGAAATTAGAAACTATGAAAGTATGAGTGATAGTTCGATACGGAGAGGATGAATACGCAAATTCTAATTTCAAGTCCAGGGTTAACATTTCGATACCTGTCTTCCGGAAAATCCTGCAAATTGCCCATCCGTCAAGACACCTCTTTTAGCGGAACCCATCAATTCGTCAGAGAACATTACTGAAATGCGTTACACTCTTCCGTCTATTTCCGAAAAGTTACCTGAATTGGTAGACGAAATCCCCAGAAAGTTCACTATGTCTGCGTCCATACTACTATCCCAATATGGAATCGTTACCTTCCAGAAGGGATATGAACCATTAACTTTTGCTGTTCTTATACCGATTTCCATCCTGAAAACGTGCTTTTATATAAATAAGCAAACATTTTTACTCTAACGATAAGTATGGTCGCTTACTACACTTGACACTTTTTAAATGATTAGTATATGTATAAACTGAAATCATCCTTCTGGTCCAGTTGAAGTTTTCAGTCAGATATGTTTGTTATAACACAGATATAAATGCTATAAAATCTTAAATGACTACCTTTTTAGTAGTTCTCTATGCCATGGAAGGAAAGCCGGTCCTGAATGTGCACCTGGCGATTGCAAATAGTCAGAATGAATTGTGGAAATATATCCATAAATGTCGCTTTTCACGGCTAGGAAAGCTGCTGTATACCTAAACATATCATCGGAATTATTGAACTAATGTAAAACAAACTGAAACTAATTAGTAGATGAAAACGATCTAATTTTCGTTTGTTGTTTGAAACTAACATTTGTATTTCGGCTTTTGTGAGCGTTCGGTATTCCTTTCTACGTAGGTTTGAGAGATATCCACCCTTTGGAAGAACACAGTAGTAACCATCCCACCAAGCACCTATAAGTCAACAGTACTGAGAACAATATTAAATTTTCGGTTCCTGGCAAATCAGAGAAATTAAATTTTTGAAACGTTTTAAAGATGAAAACCAGAGTAACATTTACTCTTAGGTCGATTAATAAATTAACTTTAACATGAAATTTATTGTTTAAACTTACTAGGAATATATCCACAAACACATTGCCAATCCATGCACTCATATTTAGTTGCTGGAATCGGAGCTGCGCTTATTGCCGCTCCAAGAGCATATGTGGGAGATCCGGCTACTTGGGGTAGCATGTCACTCGCTAAAGGAACGTCGACAGCCTTAAATATTATGTTTACATCTACAGGAAATGTATATTGCACACTTCTTGAGAGAAAAGTTTTGAGTTGATTAATGTTCTGAATAATATAGCGCAAGTGCATGATTAAAAGTAAAAATATAACAATTGCCAGATGGATAGAGTATTGTCGAATAAAGGTAACAACATTTATATGATTTTATCACTAGAAGTTTAACTCAAGATACTTCAGTAAGATATATGACATTTGTGACATTTCGACAATTTTACCTCTGTGTTTTCATCCCACATTTGAATGTTACCGCAGATGATCTTCTGACCAGCTGTCAAATTTGGACCCGTACATCCTTGACCCGCAGTTTCGTAAACCAAATATATGAGTGCGAAATATAAAAGTTTCATCTGAAGTTAACTTTAATATATGGGCTAAACGGGAATTAATACAAGCGACAAGTTTATTTTCATATAGAAAACACTAAATTTCATATAGAAATATATCTACTTAAACTATTAACACAATGACCATTGTTGCTACATTTATATCCAAGATTAATCTAAGGGGATCTCGAGACAAGGAAGCTATAAAACGCGGGAAACTGGTAGAGCCGTTTCTAGGTTTATCTCTTGAGATATTAGAGAACACTACTCCTAACATAACAAACTGGTTCTTAGTTTTCGTGCATTAGAGGAGTGATCGTAGACTTTACGAGATTTCGGAAGGAAATCCATAGCATTAAAGTAAAATGTCGGATATTGTTTTTTACAACTGATACCGGGGTTAATCAAATAGTCGATTTTCATTTGTGAGGTTTTCTGATATGAATGTTTCAAATATTCAACAAGTGCAATAGATAAAATTCATTTGATATCACGCAAGCTAGTATAATATATTACAAATTCTTATATCATTGTTACTGCATTTCTATATATATAGAAATTGCTTCAGAAAAAATTCAAACTAGTGGATTTCAAATCTAACAGCTAAGCAGAAAGTTTAAACTGACTCTATCATATGATGAATGCATTGATGTACACATGAAATGGTGCTAACCGAGGTTATATATATTCGTTACTGTTACTTTTTTAGTATTTATTCACACCTTTTTGTCATGAAACGTCTTACTTCTCCTTGTCCGGTTAACAGCATGCGATAAACAAACAAAAACATTACGTTTTTATTCGAAACAATGCGGAAATCGGTGCATGCGGCATACAGTCATGACCTAATTACTCATCATTTCAGGTTTCGCACGTTAATTTGTTGATTTCCTGGTTCAGTTTTGTTATTGCATGTGGAGTAAGTTTGGTACAAATTGTGTTTTGTTTGTTAGAGTAAACTATTTCAGAAACACTTTGAAGTAAAGACCAATTGCAAGCTTTGCAGCAGCGGTAGAATTTTAACAGGTTCAGCAGCAAAACTTTTAGTGCAAGGATGCCTAGGTCGTCCTGTGAACAAACCTGCTTTACATCTGGTTTGCAAAGCTTCAAATCTAAAGACAATTTTCTTAGGAACAAGAAATTAACGGCCTCAAAGCCTAAACAGAGGACATTGATATAGGTTTTTCATTATTTATCAATTGAAGCAATATTTTTGATCCTTTATACGGTGATGGATGATTTCAACGAGCTTCCACTAAAACCTATGAACCAGCATGTCTTCTTCGGTGGAGAAATAGTCCCGGATGACAGAATACACGAACTGAATAAATGAATAACACCTAGACGATATTGTCTGACAAAATACAAGCTCGAACATGCACTAAATATGGGATAACAGAAGAATAACAAAAGTGCTATCATCATAGTTATATCCGAACCAAACATCTTAACTTGCTTTATTGTAGTTAATGATGTGAGAGCAACCGGGAAAAACAGAGCAATTACTGGAAACGCAGTCTGAAACAATTATTTCAAAACCACACTGTTGTATTTCCATATCCCTGTAAAATGGTATCCCTGTATAATAGCCAGAGGCTCATACGAATTGAAAAAACAGTATAAACTTAAAAATGGGTTGTGCCCCGGCTCGCTCGTTTAAGATCCCTAATGGGGGACGACATTGCGTTATATAAGTACCCATATTATAATTCTGACGCCTAGTTCTTTGCTTTTTTCAATGAGAGGCTTTCACTATACCTGACATATGAGCATTTTACATATTTGGCTATGCTGCATATAAGTTCCTGTGGAGAATTGAAGTCGTCTGTTTTGTAGAATAAAGCGAACAGATAGTGACATTGCAAAGTTCAACGAAATGGCCAAACTCAAGCTGATAAATGAGAAAATGCCTGAAATTATAAGGATGGTAGTTTCTCCGTTATTGATTGATATACCGACTAAATATGCTTGTGAGCTGTCTGGTATAACACCAACAGTGACGAATTCAGTTAAGTTATTATAAAAAAATGGGAGCGATCGTGGCGGAATTGTTTTTGTTATCCAATTTTCGAAAGCCTGAAACACCTCGGACTCTCTATTATCTTTAAATGTTTCTAACCTCGCCGTGATCGATAAAGAACGAGGCAAGCGTAAAGGTAAATACAGTACCTAATATGTTTGTCATTATCAGTTTCCACATCGCTCTGAAAAGTTATCTTAGATGACAGACTGAATATGGCGACCTTACTTCCTACTGAAGAAAGACTCCATAAAGACATCGAGCTGAGCTGTCATCGCGATTCGAAGAAAGCAACATTCGTTGAGAGTTGTAAAAACCAGACCTCCAATACAAGCTATGAATGCAATCTAAGAAACTATCGTTTTTATATTGTCGATTTCAGGGCTTACTACGAATAAGCCGCCGTATTCACCAAACATGGAAACCGGGCCCAAAATAACTACGATTGGTAGATCTGGCATCAGGACATCTGGCATGGCTATCCAAGATATTGAGAAATAAAAAACCAATTCGCAAACCTATAAATAAATAATAGATATCGGCATATATCGGCATATATAAAATCAGCTCTTTTTCACAAGCTATCTATAACCTGTAACAAGTTGAAGGAAGAATTTACCGCGAGCTTCAGCAGAAACCACTTATATATTGGCATCTGGCTTGATTTTGTGATGATAATATAGATCCACAGAATTGACACTAGTTCTCCAATAGATGTTATGCCAAGATACACATGGATGGATTGAACTGTTTGCATATTCCGAATAATTGTGATATCTAAATGAGGAAGTTGTTATCAGGTGAAACAGCGAAATAGCGAACTTATTGTTAGTAAATAAAAGGAAAACAGACATGTAAATGACTGTAAACACGACTCTTACTATTAATGATATAGTATTTCAAGTTGTTTAGATTGTTCTCTCCGCCTGTTTTAATACTATGATTAAACGCACACTTTATTCGACAAGTCACATTTTCTGTTACAAATGATAAATAAGCGATTGAAATAATAATAATAATGTACAGTAAATATATATTTGCAAGCCAATCAGTCAGACAATAACATTTTAATATATAACATTTTGTTTTGTACTAAAAATGGTGACAAATTTGAGACGTAGATAAATGTTCATCATTTATAGACAGAAACAAGCGTTGACAACTTTGTAGAATGAATAGAAGAGCTTCTGTTTGAACCACTGAACCAATGCTTCTTCGGCGGTGAAATTGTGAATAAAGACGGTACACATGAACGGAATAGGTGAATAACGCCTAGTCTATACTGTCGGACAAAATAGAGACTAGAACAAGCACTGAATAATGGATAAGCAAAGAAGAGACAAAATGCTAGTGTGATTATTATATCTGAACCAAATATCTTTTTCTGGTTGACAGTCGTAATTGTTACTAGTGTTAGCGGTAAAAACAATGTCAGCAAGGGAAAAGCTGTCTGAAAGTGTACTGTTCATCAGGGGTGAGAATTTTAAAATATTCCGAATAGTTGGAAATTTTGAACTCAATCCATTTTTCGGGCGAACCCGATTTGGGCCGCTTGCCGAGTTTTCAGAAACCGGGTCGGGCAGAGAAATTTAGCAAAAGCCAAGAAAATCAGTCAAAGCTCGTCTCAACTAAGACACTAGTTCCCACCGTTTGATTCAAAATGGGCCCGACAAGGGCACCTGCTGATTCGCATGCAAACGAGCCAAGCCGCCCTTCTCAGACAGTAATTTCATAATGATAACGCCTCCCTTTAAGATCCCCCTAGAGTATTTAGGCTCAGTTTAAAACTGCGATAATTATTAAATTCAAAGATGTACCTGGCAAATTAACATTTTACTTATTTGGGTATGCTGCATATAAGTCGCCGTGGAAAACCTCAACCGTCTCCGTTCTAATATAAATCGAATTGTGATCGACATTGCAAAATTTAGCGAAATTGTGAATGCTAGACCAATTGCTACGGAAATGGCTGAAATTGCATTAGTTATTTCAAATTTGCTATAATTGACTAGCCAACTAGGTAAGACTGTGGACTGTTTGATATAACACCAACTGCCACAAAATTAGTCAAGTTCTTATAGAAATACGGTATAGAGCGTTGGGGGAGATCATGCGATATCCAATCTCTGAGATTCTGAAATTTACAAGGTAAATTCCACAGAGTTCTTAATAAACTAATTCCAACCGTTCCATGATCAATTATAAACGAAGCGCATAAAAAAATAGACAGGACAATGGTAATATTTGTCAATATGGGTTTCCACATAGTTCTGAAAAAAAAAATTTAGTTCTGTTAACCTCATGGAAAAAGACTTTTTGGTATAGAAGAAATTGATGAATGTGTCCTGTTGAGCGGCCATAGCAATTCGAAGGAAACAACATTCGTTTAGAGTGGCCACGACCTGGTTACCGACAGATGTTATAAATGCAATCTGAAAAAATTTCGTCTAGATTAACTATTTGAAGAGTACCACAAAAATTCCGCCGTTGTCACCGAAAAAAGAAACTGGGCCCAAAATAACAACGATAGGCAATGGAAGCAACCAGTCCGGCATTGCAATCCAAGATATTGCAAAAAATAGCACTAGCTCGGAGATCTAAAACAATTTTTTTTATATTTAATGACACATCAGTGAAAATGTGATATTGCTGGTGATCTGGATAGCGCTTAAGCAAGATACCTATACTCCGCGATCCCCTTGGGTAACTTATATGAGCAACGTTCAAAACTTAAGTTACTATGATATGGTACATACCAGGTACAACAGCTTAAATATAAGAGGTAACAATAGGTTGAAATTAAGCAAACAAACCGCAAGTTTTAGCAGAAACCACTTGAATATCGGCATATGGCTTGACTTGGTACAAATAATGTAGATCCAAAGTACGGACAATAGTTCTCCAACAATGGTGATTGCGAGATATACAGGAAGCAGTTGCACAGTTTTCATGTTTTGGAAAATTCTTGATATTTCAGGAGGAGTTAGTTTATTCAGAGGAATTATTCTAATTCCTCATTGAAGTGATTACAGACAAAACAACATAGCGAAAAACAACAATTTGCAAAAGACGCCAAACTACTGATTTTATTGTCATATGTTCAATAATTGACGCTTAGAATGTTTTCCCTATAATTGAGTACAGTATAGCACAATGATGGTAGCTCCTACATATATCTGAAGTGTAAATTTTGTACCTTGTTAGTAGGAATATAGTAATTTAACACAACTTACTGTAACATACTAACGAAATATCTCCCTCACTGGTTGAAACACTTTTTTTAAGGAAAGACAAGCTTTTTATTTGACGGTTTGAATGTAGACAATTTGACAATAATGAAAATATTGATTTATTGTTAACTTATTACTAATTATATAGATTCTACAATACACGAGTTGTCATTCCAATTGAACACGTTCTTGGCTCCACATTTGGCAACATGGTTTATGCTGCTGTATGGGGCTTTACCACCGATTGAGCCAGTACAGGTACCCTGGTTTATGTTACCTTCCCATTGCAGCTCGGGTGTCAAGTAACCCTAAAAATCCACAATATAATAGAACTTATTATTTTTCAGATGCTTCTGGATGATAAGCAAAATATTCTATATTAACCTATATTTAAAGAATAGTTCTGTAAAATTTTTCATTTGCATTCAGATACCTTTAACTCAAACCAGCCATTCTGCGTTTTTGTACAATCCATAAACACCTGCACCATCCAATAACCGGGACCATATGTATTTGCTGGTTGATATTCTACGGCTGTGTTATCATTTGTAGAATAGGCCAGTGGGGTACCAGAAGCGTTGTGACCATCATGAGTACCTAAACAATAACTGCAAAATTATCAACACATTCTGCAAGACACGTTTTCAAGAAGTTATCAATAAATGATTACGAAAAAAGTGAATGTTGCATGAGCCGATACAAACAAAGCATCATGTAGTGGATAGTTTATCAAGTCACCGGGCAATAGATTTAAATTAGATTGTGAAATTTTCTGCGAAAGAATATATATATATGTTGTTTTGTTACCTTGCATCTCTTCAGCGCCTTCCCAATCCATATAGTAGTCGTTCTGACTCCACGTAAGATATTCGTTGTATACAAAGGGTACGGTAGTGTTGTGGGCCATTGGAACGGCACATGGGTCTGTGTCCTGTTTGAACGGTCCAGAGGAACAAGCTAGATAAGTTGGTATCCATATTTATCAAATGATAAAACATTTGTTTAGTCAATATATAGAATCATTTTGGCAGAACTCACTTTGTGCATTTGTTCCTCCTCGAATGAAAAGGTTTTCCCCTATATTAGTGTTCTTCTGTAGAAGAATTATGGTCTTCTGGTAAGAACTGGGAACAGGTGTCGGCGCCACTGCGCCCCCTGAATATATCGATAGTGGTACATTGGTTGATGAGTTAATTATAATTAGATCAATGTTCACTTTACTTTCAAATCAACAAATTAATTAGCTACATTATTTTGTACTAACCTATTCTGGATGCCATACTGAAGGCAATCGCTGTTCCTGGTGCAACTTGTAGGAACGCAACACCTTAAATTAACACGAATATTTCTTTATTTTCAAAATTTGTAATTAGGATGTTACGAAAACTATTTAAATCAGCTCTTTATTATTTCAATTAAACTCTTTGAAAGCTACATGCATACTGCACAACACAAAAATCACGTTACTTACCCGTTTCGACAAGACTAGATATGGTTTTTTCTTTTAACAGTACCTGTGTTATCAACAGTAATAGTTGTTCCATTGCAAGAGTTTCCGTTTAGTGAACCTCCATATTGATCGCAGTATTGTCCAGCTGGCATAGTGGTTGGGAAGTACCTGTAAATAATATTTTACAATTGGTTGCCATTCCAAATATGAGAATTAAAGTTTACGGTTGTTTTAATATCGAGGTAAACATACGCAACTATTGACACCAGAGAAGAGATGGATTACAATTTTTTTAATTTCATGCTTTTTCCCCAGTTGAAACAATTGCTTTCTCTCATACTAGGTATGTGTTTCGTAAGATAAATTCACAGCAATATTATTATTTCATAAATTAAAATTTGCTACAAGAATTAACTTAGACTCACTTTCCCCAGGTTCCTTGCTGTGCATTGAGAGCAAAGAATCCCTTTCCTAGTCGAGCAAATGCCAGACGATTGTAGTCAGTGAAGACTTCTGCAGCAGCTGTACCGGTTACAGCTGATCGGAACTTAGCCATTTCCCTAGAATTAACAACTTATTTATATTGAAAACTGAGACAGAATTGAACTTAAAATAACATTTTTCGCATAATTTTATTATCACTCATTTTTAGACCAAAATGCCTGCATTTTTACAAGACAGCAAACTATATCGCAAACTTGTATTTGATTTTCTGTTAAATCAGTTTTCCGAAAATTTGTGAAAAGTTGTCGATTTACCTGATTGTGGGCCATCGGTGTTCACAAACCCATCCGGACGAAGAGTCGCAAGTCTTGTCAGAGTTGAACTTTGGCGAAGTAGTCTAAACATACAACACGTTATAGCACTTATTAATACTTGAAGATATTAGACTATATACTACGATTAGACTTTATATAATTTTTGTATTATGTTTTATAAGGTACTTACTGCAAATCCAGTGCCGGCACCACTGTTTGGTGGTCCTTGATCGTGTTGAGTAAAGTAATAACTGCTCATAACTCTAGGATATCCATATGGCCAGGCTAACATAAATGATACTGCGAGTCGATACTTGTCACCATCCTTGTAAGTAACCTACAAAATATTTCATTATTTCAACTCTCGAGCAGTGCTAATTTTCGATTATGTACACAAAATAGTTTGTAATTGAATTTGACTACACATCAAGTGATAAAACCTTCAGTTCTATCATAAATTGCATTTATTTAACCAACTCACTACGTATGGATTGGAATCTCTCTGATTGTCGTGATTATCAACAAAATTGAGAACATCATGATCTTCATAGTTCCCATATTGAAAACCAGGGCCCAGTTGAGAGAGTTGTCTGAAAGTAGCAATAAGACTCAGTTCTGAGAGATTCTCTTAATATATTATTATATTTATTCCTGTAAGTTACATCAAAGCAAATATTCTGTTCGGAACGATATTCTAATTCTAAAAACTTTGAAAGAATGCGATTTCATTTGCAAAGTCTGCAAATTCTGAATCTAGCTGTATTTTCAAAAATTGAGTAACATTGAGTAAAAATTCTTCTATTAGCTCACTTCCAATCCGATTGTCCCTTTGCAGCAGAAGACACAGCTGATCCAAAGTTAAAGTTCGTGTATCTAAAAGTTTAACTTCTTAATATGAGCTAGATTGTGAACGATCACTAAGAAGCATTAATTTGAGAAAATAAATACAGTTTGTGAACAAACAAAAACAGAGGTAAAACAGTACCTACAACAGCATTTTTATCCTAAGAAATCGCACCTTCCGATATTCAGATACTCGTTGCACTTAATGGCTTCACCTCCTCTGTCGATTACTTCGTGAGCGGCAAACGGGCGTTGATTAGCTCCAAACAACTGGAACATTTACAATAGTAAAGAAAAACATCAGCTTATTTTAATAATATTCTTTACAGAGCCATCTTTTAAACTCACGTCAGATCGAACATTATCGACTTTGTCGAGAATAGTATTCAGATCGTTGGGCCACATGTGCTTCGATGCATCAAATCTGAAAATTACTAACATAAATTAGCTTGAAAATAAGAATACCTGAATCCAGCAACACCGTAGCTAATTAGTTTGTTCAAATATCCAACAAGCATATTTTGTACATATGTGCTGTTTTGATTCAAATCCAATAGTCCACTGAGTCTACAGTTTCGTACCTACAAAATCCTCACAATCAGGATAGTGTTGGAGGAAACGTGGCTGAATTATGAAAAGAGCCAATATTTTTGAAATATGCAATTAGATATATTTCTACAATGCCTAATCTTGTACTCACATGGGCCGCATTATTCTGGTAGTCTGAATTTTGGATGTCGCCGTGACACTTTGAGTCATCGAAATCAGACGATGAGTACGGAACCTAAACACGGTTGGTGTATACATATATTCACATTAATCAATAACCGCTAAAAATTAGATTTCGATACTGTTTGCTTACATATATTTTCTTTTCAAAATTAGTGGTAGAAATTTAACAACGCGACTTACTCCTGGGAATGTTTCTACTCCGTCATAGCCGTTGAAATCGCTTGGTCCAGATGAACCAACTCCTGATACGCCCTTCTTCTGACCCACACCAACCATATGATTCATCACACCGTCGATAATAATTCTGCAAATTCAGTCATCTGGGAATTTAATATATTATTAGGGCATTGAAAATAAAACACTAAAATGCTAGCATCTCAACAGAAACTAAACTTTTTTTGTCTGAAACATACCTGACGCCAACCTTGTTGCATCTATCTACCATATCTTTGAACTGAGCTTCCGTTCCACTTCTTGAGATGATATTATAACTGACTGGTTGGTATCTGAAACTTTGTTAAGCCACGTAGTTATAGGAGATAAAGTTTTTCAAACATTGTATGATAAAATATATCTAGTTTTAAGTTTTGCTGAATTGGTGTGAAATAAGTTAATTAGATTAACCTTATCCACCAAGGCATGTCTCCATTTACGGTTAGCTTTATATGCTCCATTGGAGGTGATACCTTAAAAGAAAGAGAGTTAAATACACGGTGTTATACATTTATTGCAATGGTCAGTATTTTAATTAATACACGATATTTTGATATACATTCATATTTACTAAAATTAAAATGCACGGAAAGCCGAGTAACAATATATTTTGTTATAGCAAATAGACAGATATCTGGCCTCTCAGTGGTTAGAAGGCTTAATACTAATTAGTAAAGAAAATAAAGACGCACCAAAATTGAGAATAAGAAGAAAAGGACTATATATGCAGTTTAGCAACTATTACTTATGAAAATATTTGCAATCTTATGGGTTTTTAAGTTGTGATGTGCCTTTGCCACTATAATGATTGTAAAATTACCTGAACAGCCCCGTAACCATAATATTGAAGAAAGTTTTCGCATTCATTTGCAATATCCGTCCATTTCCACTCAAACAGATGAACCATCAACTGACGATCCACCAAAGTGTTGGTACGATCAAACCTTAAAATGTGAATGGGACACTGTTAACCGGCACAACAATTTGTTCCAAACGAAATATTAAAACTTACCAATAAGGGTTTGCTGATTGAGATGAACATCTCCATATTAGAGCCAAGAATATAAAGAGAGGTCTCATTACCTGAATAACTGTTTTTCTCAAACAAAAACAAACACGGCACTGCATCAGACTGTTATTTTCTTAATATTGAGCTAATAAATGAAAAATTGTAGCCACTTTGTAAAAAACAATATGAAAAAAGTAATTTTCTTTTTTGCAAAGAAAGGACTGATGTAGACTGCATTCCGCAACTGACGCCTATATTGCATTCATTAAAACGACCGAGATAAGGTACCACGTCGGCTAGAAGTGATTGCTGTTCTTGAACTGTGAAATGAACACGTGCTAGGATGAACCCAAACCAACCAAACAATTCTTACAGCGATTTACAGCTAGCGGCAAATTGAATGATTTCAGCAATTAACTTCAATTATGCGATAGTGCTTGTAATACAACTGATTCTAATAATAATAACTAACGAAACTTTGCAATTTGGATGGAACTGAACAAACAGTTCAAATATTTGTATTGCTAAATATTGTTGTGTACTCTCTCTTTGTACATTTGTAATAGTTTTCGGTTTACTTTTGGGATTTTCGGAGTTATCCATCTTCTTTTCATTAGGCAGGGCTAAAGTTGACAAATCCCATGAAAGGAATCTAATAAGAGATTTCCGCTAGTTTTCAGAGTTATGGAACGAAACAACCACCGTTGCTCAGATCTCCAATAGAGAATGAATGATTATAAGTTACCAAAGAAGGCAAACAAACCCACTCGCAGCAGTCGTTCCAAACAGAATCTCTCAATCCCAACAAACCAAAACCATGAAGAGTCCCACAGCCTGCATATCATAAATACCGATCGAGTTAGACTTGTAAACCTTCATTTATCTACTAACATGACCCTTATCTATATCTCTTTGTCGCCTTAAATTTAGTGTCTTTAGAGGTTTAGTTAGAGTTCATCATTTTGCATTTTGTACCAAATATTTTTAAATATTATTTGAGGGTCGTGTTCGCGTTTGTAGTTTTACTATCATTGAAGATAGCGGTTTATGATAGCTATCTGAAAGTCATGTCATGTTAGACACGTGCACAAATATTATTATGCTAAATAGGGGTTTCACATGTTTTTCAGCTGATAGATCTTGAACAATGTTTTTTGGACAAAACATACCGTAATTTTCCAAATTACCCTCGTCGGATGTCATACGGGATAATTGGGAGTTACACTTTAAAATATAAATTGACTATACGTCAGTGCGTTAAATATACATGGGATAAACCAGTTAAGACAGGATTGCTGTAAAAGTTATCAAATTTCAAAATACACTTACATTTCTCATGGTAGGAAAGATATACCTATTAAAATGTTAATTGTTAACGAGTATAGCAGTACTGAAGTTACTGGGGCCTAATTTGCCGTAATTCTCCTCAGAATTCTACGAAACTTCTTGCTGTAAGATACTGATACGAAATATAAGCTCATGGTGAGTAGTCGGATACGTACTAGCTCATCCGGTTACTATGTCCATATTTACTATCTGTTATGTTTCTCTGTAATCCGACATTTAAACAAATGTATCACCCCATCGTGGTAAGTTTGTAAGTGAGTACTGCATACAAATTTGCCCATATTTATTTCAGCATCCAGCTACGAATAAGTATAACGGGTTACTTAACACAGCGTGACGCTGATTATTTTCAGTATCGCGACCAGGACAGTTAATTGCCCTATAAGTAATTAGTTTCTGTTTGCAGATCATTTAGTTTTTTACGTTTCCTGAATGCGTGGGAGGATTTTTGAAATAGTTCCTTTTGAAAAAAAAAACAAAGAAACAATATATTCACATTTGACAAAACAACCATATATGCAAATCATATATTCCGCTACTTCTGACATTTGTTGTTTGATTCAGTAAGATTTCAAAAACATGGACGATCAACAACTTTTATTTAGCGCATACAATACAATTATTGTTCATTCATTGTCAAGCCTAACTATAGCACGGAAAATTAGAAATCATGCTTACGTCAAACTGGAAAGATTTAAAAAGTATCATAGCCAACTAAAACTAGATCTGAAGACCCTATCTTACTAAAAACAAAAGCAAAAATAACGATTTATGAAAAATGGCAGAACAAGGGAGATCAGAAATAAATACGAGGGGTTAAACAAAATTAAATACAAATTATAGGTATACAAACTAAACATAAGAGGGTAATATGCAGGACACAGACAAGTGTTATCGCGGTGAGACCAATGCCAAACAATGCCTTTTCTTGCGTTAGAGAAATATAATACTTTTTAGCACAACTGTCAATGGGATAACTCTAATGGTAAGAATTGTCCAAAATGTCAAAGCGCTAGACATTGGAATATGTTTAATATTATCAACTGTTCGAGAAATACAAATGAATTGTCAAAATACAATGTTTGATTTACCAAATTGAAAGGGAAATATTTTTAAGGAATGCTGCTACACATACAGTTCAATTTTACGGAATGGAAACTTTTAATTGGTTCTTCATTCTATTGATTTCATTGAATCCTACTCTTTATAATGCATTCATACGGGTGTGCTAAAAATACACATTAATATTCAATTCATTCCCATCGAAAACATTTCCAAATCAGTATAAAAAGGTTCGCCTTCAGTGGTTAAATTACCTGACATTGAAAACATGTTTATGTTCCTGTGTTGCTTAGCTGTGTTTATAGTTGATATAAAGGTTAGTCCAAATAAATTATGTAGTTTTCGTTCTTATGAGCTAATCTAGATTGTACTTAATTTTTAAAAATTTCAGGGCGCCCCCATATCTGGAGCAGCAGGACCATGGGGAGCTACAACGGGACGAGGAATCACCGGTCCGGTCACGGGCGGCCCTATCACTGAAGCACCCTGGTCTAAAGGGCCCATCATAGGACCAGCAACTGGAGGCTCGGTCACTAACGTTCCAATCACTGGAACACCAGGACCATGGGGGCCTATAACCGGACGAGGAACCGCCGGTCGGGTCACTAGCGGTAATATCACCGGAGCACCAGGACCATGGGGAACTGTAACGGGACGAGGAACCGCCGGTTCGGTCACGGGCGGCCCTATCACTGGAGCACCCTGGTCTAAAGGGCCCATCACAGCACCAGCAACTGGAGGCTCGGTCACTAGCGGTCCTATCACTGGACCACCAGGACCATGGGTGCCTATAACCGGACGAGGAACCGCCGGTCCGGTCACTAGCGGTCTTACTACTGGATCACCAGGACCATGGGGAGCTATAACGGGACGAGGAACCGCCGATCCGGTCACGGGTGGCCATATAACTGTAGCTCCTTGGTCTAAAAGCCCCATCACAGGACCATCAACCGGAGGCTTGGTCACTAGCGGTACCATCACTGGAGCAATTACATCATTAGGACCGAATACGTTTACACCAGGAGAAGCCGGTTCCCTTACTAACGCTCCAATTACGGCAGCCTCTGTATCTGTTGAACCCGTCACCATTGGAAGAGGAAGATTCTAATTATTCGAAAATTCAACGTTGATCGAAGGAAAAATATACGTTTTATAGTCATCAATAAAGTTTAATAACACTTTGTTTTTTTGCTGATGCACATTTAGGTGTCATTAAAAGTGTTCTTAACCAAGTAGGTATTGACAATAAAAATGTACTGAAAAAACTTGAAGTTGTTCAATTCCAACATAAACAAGCATATAGTAGAATCCAAAAGTAATATCGGAGTTCTAAAAATTATAATCTTCCAAAATGGCTCTGAAATATTTCGAAAAACAGAAAATATACGCAAAATTCCTTGAAAATACGCAAGATACACTGCGTTATTCCCTTTCAATTCGACTATTCACGTTTTCATTTTCCTACATCAGGATAATTTTCAGAAGTGATTGATATCACAAACTGTCACAAACTTTATCCGGTTCATTCGTTACATTTAATTGAACTTTCCGAATTCAGCATCGAATAGATTTAATTAGAAAAGGTTCTTCTGTGTTCCTTGCTGACCATTTGCTGGCAAAATATAACAGTGGTTATATGTTGTTATTTAAAGTATTTAAAAAATAGTTTATTTCCTGTATCACTCGTATCACAATAATAGTCGATGTCTTCGAAACCGAGCTTCGGCCATTCATTCCGGAATCTTCTGAGCAGAGAGGGCTCCTTTCTAACTTTCAGTCTTCGGGTGCATGGAACATGGGATAAATAAGCATCTGGTTTTCCAAGCTGCTCAGATCCTCACGGATTCAGAGTATGTGTTTATAATCATATAATATCATATGTGTTTACATTTTCTGCTAAAAGTAGGCTATTGAAGATCACTTTGAGACACAAAACTATCATATCGGGGGATTACAATGGGCTAACATGCCTGCTACGCAAGACGGGTGCAAGTATTATCGGAGGCTAATAATCTGATTAGGATGCCTGCGGTGCCACCAAGTCAATTTGATTCCTAAAAAAAGTTTTGATGATAATTAACTTCAAATATGTTTCATACAGCTAAGTTCAAAATTGCTGTTTTACTAGGTCGAAATGCTACTGAAGCCTGGAAATACATACTGTATAACTTGAAATTTATTTAAGTTGGTTTATGAAAATCACCTTTGATTCTGTTGTTTTACGGTTCTACGTTTCGGAATTTCATTTTGTTGAATCTTTACAATAAAAGATGTAATAGTTTGGAAAGTCTTGGATTAAATAGGATTAGCTGTGCCTGAAAAACTAATATTTCCATTAAATGCTGGGAAACAGAAGCACCAACCAAGGAGATTTGCTTTCATTTTCCACATAACACTTGAAGGGTTATATACAGTGCCAGTTTTCTAAAATCTACCAATGTTAGTCAATAAAGATTAATAAAAAAGAGGTTTTGAAATATTCTTCAGCTGCTGGTTTGGGATAGGAAGTCTCGGCAACGCCTAGAGTAAAAATAAAAATGTTTTGTGGTTGAAGCCTTCAAAGAAGTTGGCATTGCTTAATTACATTAATATTATGGACCGTTTGAACAACTATACATAATTACCCTTGTTAGAGCATTAACATAACAAACATTGTAAACTCTATTTGTGATGATAATCTCTTTGTATAAAGGGATGTATTCGGTTAGCAGCTCATCATGTATACCATGAAATTGCTTCTATCTTTCGTTCTTCTGATTATTCTTGCGGTTGAAGCGGATGAAGATAAATATACAGTCGAACCAGACACCGGAGATGTTGTTACAGGAGCACCACTATTTGAAGGACCATTCACATTCAGACCCGTTACAGTCGAACCAGACACCGGAGATGATGTTACAGGAGCACAACTTACTGAAGGACCATTCACATTAAGACCCGTTGCAGTCGAACCAGACACCGGAGATGTTGTTTAAGTGATCTGATTTGATTCAATGATTAAAACATTTAAAAAATTAGAAATACATTTCAATTAATTTACAATGTCTTATAAATGTGCTTTTGTTTTCTTTTCTTTACGGATAACATTTCTCCTTTGAACAACGTACTCTAGACACGCCTGAAAGTCTGTTTCGGTATTCTGTTGTCGTTAAACATTTTCATTTGCTATTGTTTACAGTAATATTAAAAAAATAATTGTATTTACTCTTCATTAAAGCATGACTCACAACAAATTTAACCCGTATAAGAAAGCTAATATCAATCAAAATGTCATTAAATTATTGAACTGGTTGCTAATCAATGACGAGAAGAAACCCCATATAATAAATATAGAGCATATATATCACAGATACGTGTTTCTTTTGAAACACCGGAAAATAATACTGAAATTCTGAGAACGGACTAGAAAACTCTTAAAACAAAAATAAACACAATATAATATAATATATAATAATTTTGTCACATTTCTACCAAATATCCAAACGTATCGGTGTAACCTTTGGGATATTTTGGATTAGTCGATTTAGTATGCCAAACAAGAAGCTCGTTGTCTCGACGCTAAAATGAATTAATCTTTAAATACGTTAACTTAAAAAATATATAGTCTGTACTAAGACCTATGTTTCCAGCGCAGTACCCTGGGGAACAGCAGTGTATGGAGATATGTAAATTGGAAGTCTTTTCTTTAAAAGTACATCAGTTTTAAACCAATACCATCTCTCTCCGGGATACTGAGGGGGAAATATAGCTCTTGCTACAGGCTATTAAACTATAGATGTTCTTATTTTACGCTTTAAAAATTTTTCGCTCCCAGTTTTTCGTTAATATTAAATATAATATCACGATTACATTGAGTATCACGGACATTAAGAAGCATACATTTTTCATGCAACATGAAAACAAGTAAGACACTGTCAAACCTTATCGTCGTCGTCGTTTTTCTATTTTTGGAGTAACCGAATCTGACTGTTTCTCTTCATTGTCCGTTGGCTTTGACTCTTTCTTGGGCTTAGATTCTTCTGATTTCTTGTCTTTCTCCTCGTGCGATTTGTCTTTTTCTTCGAACTTGGGAGTTTTACCAGCGCCATCTTTCTTCTCAGGCGATTTTCTATCTTCTATTTTTTTCTCTTCGGCTTTCTTTGCATCGGTAACCTACAAAACATAAAGCACTATAACAAACATGCAAATGAGCTCTTTATACTATTTTCGGTTTTGCACCTATTGGTGGGGCATCCCTTTATAAATTCGGGCAGATTTGCGAATCTGACGTAAAACTCCGGACCTATTAACACATAGTTACAAACAGCAAGACTAAAGCTACTAAAAGCTAACTTTAAACACTAACAGTGGTATTCTTTGGTGGTGGCCATTCATAAATATATCCGTTGAGATCTGAGTGCGGATATCCCGGAGAACAGCTCTTAGTGTGCCATACCATAATATCACGATCAAACTGAACAACACATTACAAGACAGAACAACTGACAAAATGATACAGACAAATGTACACTAATATACATGGCACATGCTAGAATCTTTACAGATGCGTTTGGCTTCGTTTACCTCTGTATCGTATCCAAATGGTTCAATATCTTTTCGGAATAGTCCCATATCCTCGAGTAGGCAGGTTTCTGGAGCCCCACCACCACGGCCGCAAGAAGTGCCAAATACAGCCGTTGTACTAAAAATAGATTTTCTATAAATCGAAAAACCAAAACAAAGAAGTTTTGTAAAAGGTAAACTTTTCACATATCTTTCGTTCCCAGTTGGGTGTTTCTTTTTCACTTCTTGTACTCTTCAGAATATAATACACTAAATTAATCTGACAACAAATTCTTGCTTCTAAAGTATAATGTTCTATTTCAACTAACTAACTTGAAAACAACACGTAGATTAATTCCGAAACCAGCCATGTCGACAGCAAACTTTCTTCCCGGGTTCCATTTGACTTTGAAGCCCACTACGGAACCATTAACAACATCTTGAGACTCTACAGGCGCACCGCCAACCATACCTGAAGAAAATATAAAATATGAGATTGCACAAATCGTAAGTACAATGATAATAAATTTCTATAATATTTTAAAAACATTTCGCAAATTATATCTATCTAAAAAAGACATTATACACTAGAAAGATTAGAAGAGTAAACAAAAATTCAAAAATGGGAATTACTAATTTTGTCAAAAAGTCACCTCTCTTTTGTTAGCGAGAAACATTTGCTTTCGTCCTATATAAAAAAACGCCGTTAATTTTCTCACCTACTGCCCAAAGTCCAACTTTTTTCACATTTCTAATATACTCATCAAATAAGCGAGTATCATATGCATTATCATCGTCGCCAAAATACAACACTCCTTCCGAATGTCCGTTAAGTACTCGTTCTCGATTTGCTCGCAAATAATTGAGAGCTATGGTTCGTTGGTACCATCCACGCTCTGCAATTGAACAAATGGTTAGTAAATATTCCATATTTTTGTTGCTCAAATAACAATGCTGGCTAGTATTGTCAACGAAATATTTGGATCATGGATATAAAAACGTACTTGGGTACCCTTTTGCTGTTTTGGCAGCAATGTAAGTGTAAGGTAAGCCAGTTCTGTTTAGCAGTCGTTCAACGTGATCGACGCTCTTCTCTGAGTCTTCGACAACTATCCAATGAACATCACTTACTAATCGCAGTGTGTTTGCCATCCTTAAAATTGAAATGTTAGCTTTTCCTATTTCAGATTGCAATACAATATCAATAGTTCTTCAGAAGCAAAATATAGGATCCACTGTCCCGATTTTTCTTTTCAGTTTTATTCGGATAGCAAATTGGTTTGCTGGTATTCGAATCCCCAGATCTAGCCCTTTATATGTTCTTATTTAAGAAAAGCAAAACGAATGATATAGTTCAGTTGTTTCTTTAGAAAGAATGAAAATGTTTTTGTATTTACCTACCTAGTGAGATCTGGCAATCTAGTTGGCCTTTTATATGTAGGTGTAATAACAACTATTAGTGGTTTGCCTAGGTTCACTCGTAACAATGATATATCAGTAAACATGTCGATGGATCTGAAAACTATTCGTTATTTGCGATTGTTTACGACAACAAATCGACCCTTACTTAGTTGTTCTGAAAAATCAATTAATCGTTAATCATCTAGGGCCCGCGAATATAACTGCAACTTCGCGGACACATTTTCTACCAGTTAAACGTCCGAAACCTCCAATAACTAAAGAAACTAACAAAAATCATCTTCAGTTTTTTAGGATCAATTTTAAAAAGTCAACAGTGCAACTAACCTATTTTTGTTTGTTCTGGCTACCGAAACCATTGCAAATGCCATTAAAATAATAACAGCAAGCTTAAAAAAGTGCCGACGACCCAGTCGAATATATTTCCGCATGTCACCTGAAAACAAAGCATTTAGTTTATGGGTGAAATTAAAACTCTAATGTGTGTACTCATATGTAACAAACACTACGAGAATACATGTACTAGAATGCGAGGGGCTTCTCACAGAATAGACAAACAGGAATATTTATAGATTCTAACCATAACTTTGAAATAGAAGTGATGAGAATAACGAAACCGCAAAACTTAGGCTTTATGGCAACGGAATGAGGTTATTTGCGTCAAATTGGCCTTACATCAATAATCAAACATGTTAGCTCGTTAGGCGAGACTAACAAGAGTACATGAAATACAAGAAATTAACTAAACAGTGCAGAATTCTGTTTTTCAAAGGAAAAATGGAATCTTTCTCATATGCAAACAAAATATGAGCTTCATAATATTGTATTTTAATAAATTTCTTAATGATTTTTCACCAATATGATGAATTGAATAATGAAATCGCTTTATTGGAAATTTGAAGATTAACTTTTTGCTATATTGTATCTTCTATCCCTTATATTATATAAGTCAATTTTGAAATTACGCAGAATATAGTCATGTATAGGGCTATTAATTCCGTATTGTTGATTTTGCTTGTAAAAATTGTTATACGCTTTCACAGATATTTGCCCCGATTGTAAATCCTAGAATGCGCATTTTGGGTACATCAAACAAATGTTGCAAAATATTGAGGAAGGATTGGTGTTATATTGCCGTGGTTTTGAAAATGCATTTTCCGAGAGGGTCGTTAGCTTTGATCATAAATTTAGAGAGAACCACCCAAATTTTCAAAATTAAGAGTTTTGATCCTTTGAGCTTATACAATAGAGGATTATTTAGTGAATACGTATGTGCAACTTCGTTTAATACAGGTAGAACACAATGATATCATCTGAAAAAGAAACAACCAATAATGCCAAAAGTTGCTAATAATTGACTACTCAAGCCTCTCTTTATAAGTTTTAATTGTCAGTTCTTTCATTTCCCCCAAAGTCACATAACTCACCTAGTAGGATTGACCATGATTTCTCGCAATCTTTTTCGCATGCTTTCTGCCAGACCTCAGATTCCAGTTTCTGGTGAATCACTAAATAAATTCTGTTTGAGTTTCGTGGCAAATGATCATTGAACAGTACGGGAACACTTTTCAAAAGGAGGGTAAACCCTTTATGATACCCAAAAATAAGTATTTATGTGGAGAGAAACGAAATTGCTTCGTTGTTCATGTGGTATAGGCCTATAATCAATGTTAAATACTCGTTGTAACTCTAACTCTTAAACAATATGAATTGCCTGCAAAATTAGCAAAACCTACTCGAGTGACTAACATAAGATTCAAACTTCGCATTATAATTCGTATGACATTCTTTGGAATTGTTCAAAGTGCACGCGTATTACTAATCCAGCATTTTAATGTGTTTATTCCAGTAAACATGTGTGCGAATTTTTATAAAATAGAGAAATTTCCACACATACGCGAAATCATTGTCAAAATTAAAGATTTTAGGCGGTTACAACAATCTATGTGGACTTACTATTAAATATAATTGTAGAGTTTTCTATCAATATGATTTTCTTCTCAGAACCATTTAAGCAAAACCTGAAATGACTGTTTTCGTTTACCAAAAGAACACTGTAAAACAGAGAAAACCAACTATCAATAAAATCTTTGAAAAATATGAGTGTGAATTTTCAATATTGCTTCAATATTTCAATATTTCAGAATTGTGGAAAACACTCCCGTTTGAGTGATTTTTATGAAAATGCTAATGCAGTTACAATATAAATAGAATGTGGTCAGAAATCGCCTCACAAATACACTTTGAAATTGTATAAATACAGAAAATGGATCACGAAATACTCAAATAAATGTATCGAAAAAAGTTAAAAACAGAAAATGTTCATGGTATGCTTGTGAAATAAAAAAGTATTAGTCAACTTTAAATGGGAAGTTTTAGCTTCCAGGCCCATTGTTTTTACATCAACACAACTGTTCTAGACTTATAAGGAGCGTACTTATAACCTAGACGTAATAATATGGAAACTACTATACCTTCTTGCTAGCAGATCCAAAACAATGACGAAACCGCACAAAGAGCTTTATTATGCCGGAATGTTTAGTTAAACAACAAATAAGCTCTACTTCCGCAACAATACATGATAGCCTGTTAAGCAAGTTTAATATGATAGCCTGTTAAGCAAGTTTAATATGATAGCCTGTTAAGCAAGTTTAACATGATACACAAGAATACATTCAAAGAAGCACAAAGAGTGCATAATTCTCCACACTCCGACCCTCTCAGAAACAAAACAAAATATTAGCTCGCACAAAGATTGAAGATAGAGGTGCGTTTGCCCACAACAACAAAGTATATGTTTTCATTTCAATTAGCTTGCATTGGCGAGTGATTCATCTATGGAAATTAGACAAGTCTGTTGGTATAATATAAAGTGGTATCTATATTTTCAATGAATAGAAAATATTTTCAACTTTTTTACAAAATACGAGACCGTAACTGTTTTCTCGACTAAAACACTCCGCAGCTGGACCATCTGTGTAAAGTCTACGCACACAAACACAAAACGCGCCCGCGCGGCCGTTTTTGTGCCAATGATCCGGTAAGATGAACCAAGTAGACTCAATTTTTTAAACGAATCCGTGAGAGGTTTTTGTTATGCATCATATATAGGTATACCCTAAAATCATTCAACAAAAAATGCTATTTTTTACTTTTATGCAAGCGTCATAATAGAAATGTCATCCTTGTCGCAATTTGAGCGTAATTACGTAGGATGCCAAGAAATTAATAAACAAATTAGACAAGTATTATCAGTAAAGTAAATGACAAGTACGGGAAATTTTAAAACGTTATCGGTACAATCAAAAAGTAACACTATATTATTACAGAACTGTAAGTGTAATGATATGGATTATATTTTGTCTGAAAAGATGATCCGGATTATTTTAAGCTAATAATTGGAGATGAAATTCCGCTCTATTTCGAATGTGTTGTTTGAACATCTGTTTTCTGTTGGCATTCCACGACCCAGGCCAACAAAGGTGCTAACACGTGTAATCTCGTAACAAATATGATTGAATTAGAACCCAATTGTATTTTTGAAAGTAGGGAAAAACTACCCATTCACCATTTGGTTACAGTATAGCCCGGGAAACGGTGGCAATATGCGCACTTTCTCAACATAACGAGGTGTTTATGTTAAGATAAGAGAGCTTTTATTTTTTAAAATGTTGGTCTTACATTTGAAAACATTTGAATTTAGGTTTTTACGTTTGGAATTAGCGAAATAGCTTTGAACTTGTAACACTTTTTGAACTCAAAAGAGAAAAGCGATTGAGAGAAATAAGAATTTCAGAAAAAGTAAAAGTGGTGAGTTAAGTATTATTATAACTAGGGTTCCTTGAATAGAATGTTATTCGGATCAAAATATAGGATATTGAGCTAAGTTGCATTGTTGGCAGATTTGTTTACGTTTTGGTGGCAGCCTATGGCAGACCACCCACAATATCGTATACAAAAAATCATACACACTATCCCAATAATAATAATAATGGTTATTATGAAAACAGGCAAAAATAGAACAGAATACTTTTACAGACTACTGACAATATGAAATACACAAAATACTGAAATACTTTTAAAAAAGTATTGAAACAAGATTACATAAAACATTGCCAAGAGGTTGTAAAATACTTTACTTTTACACTGTTCATCATTGTTCCCAAAATCATTTATTCACATAGGCAGAATCATCAAAATTCCAAAGTATAAAAGTGACAATTGGATCAACAGGAATTACAGAAGTTTTCAAAAAAAAGATATTTTTGCTACTGTAGTTTATCGACAGCGTGTAAATACGGCATGCAAAAACAGTAAAAGAAAAATCAAAGATCTACGGAGACAAATAATATTTCTATTTAAAAATTACTATAGGTTTCCACATAAAATAGTTCAGTATCCTCATCGGATTGAGAGAAAGAAAGAATGGTTGATTTCAAAACGAAAAGCAGTTACCATCATTATCACTTGGATTTGTAAAAATAAGCAAAAACTTTTTCTTTCACTTTACCGAAAACTAATATCAAACAAACTACAAAACTAACAACATCGACACCAGAGAACAGGCAGTTAAAACTAGCTCGATACAGATTATCCCCCGCGATCCAGCTGGGTTCAATTGAGGCGATTTGGAGTAAAATGGTTTCTATAATAATTAGTCGCTTTCTCTAGTTTGAGGTGAACGTTATTTTTAAATATTTTATACTGCAGAAGGTTACAACTCAATTTAGGATAACTCGTAATTTTCAATTTTTCGTTTTGGTGAATATGCTTCAGCAGAGTCAACCTTTCGCGAATCTATCAGAAAGTGTTTGATTTTTCGAATTACGAACAACAAAGACAACAAGTCCTAACAGGAAGATATGTGTAAACTATGTGTGCCACTGCTTTTCACATACATTAAGTAATTACGCAATTTTCCGCACCTTTCGACTTTCCATAAGTGTTCGCGCATGGTGTTGCCACACACCGAGACCGTCAAAGTCAAGTGGCCAGCTAGAGCGTAATTGAGTAGAAAGTGATCTGGTAAGGGAGAAATATGATACACTTCCGCATAAAATCCTGAGATTTATATTTGTTATCTGGGTAAAGGTTGCCTTTCCGTTCTTCTTTTATGAATAACCTCACATGGGTGATTTTGATGTAATACGCAAAGGTAAGTTTACTCACAAACATTACGTCATAGGATCGAGATGCAAATTTAATTCTTCACCATTTGACTCATAGAATATTCCGAGTATGCTGTTTTTGTGTTATTTAGTAGTTCATGTCCAGTGTTTCGAAAAATAGCAACATTTTTCAAATGAAATGTTTTACGAGCTGCTTTCATGGAGAGAAAATTGAAAACAAAGAGCAAAACATAAAATAATATATCTGTTAAGACATGAAGTACGACACGTTTAGTTGTTTCAAATTCGTTTACCTCATTGCCTAATAAAATAACAGATATTTTGAATAACCTTTACACAATTAGAGGATGAAAACTTTGAAGCCAGCCAGGTTAATTAAAAGAGATGGTACACTAGACAGATGAACGATAGAGAAGCAGTATTACTAGAGTACTCGTCAAAATCTCATGTTTTTGGAAACGGTAGACGCCCCTATGAGGACAAGCAATGACGCTAAATTACGTAATATCGAAACATGCGTTGAACGATATTGCAATACTTTTTGGAATTTTGATTATTATCACTGGGCGCAATATTCGCAGATTGGGCTTACAAGAGATAAATCCACAGAATATATAACATTTGGTTAGATTATTTTCATATCCACGTATCTGTTAGTAGTCCATTACCATTTTAGAAAGGCGTGGATTTCACAGGAAACGAAAGGCGACACATATCGAATGAGATGGACAAACAGAACATTTAGCACAAAGCAGCTATGGGAACTAAGAAACGGCGCATATTAACTGAAACATTTACCTAGACTATTCGAATAAAGGTTTTAAAGTAGTTGTCCAACAATGTGTATCCTTTTTAACAATAGAACATTCTTTTGAAAGAATGTTTTGATGAAATGATCTATTTATATTTCACCAAGTGATTGAATTTTATAGCAAGCCGATGATATATTGTTTGTTATTTACCCTATTTTCCATTAACAATAACCAATAACAATAGATATGTTTCTTCAAAAGTTCTTCAAAATCTTGTACAATTTTTCTTTTAAAGAACACCACTGCAGTAAGTCACTACTGTTTGCAGTTACTTGAATTGCCTGCGATTCTAGGTAAATATTGAGCAAAAATAAATGGCATGGCAATGCCAATGGGCCTATGAAGAAAGGTCCAATATGCTGAACCCATATTTGGTATTATAAAATTAAGATAACAAACTGAAAACACACTCAAAAATTTGGATATTTCCTCATTTTACATAAGATAGTAAATAGAAATTTCTGTTCGGTCTTGTTCCTTTCAACATAATTCAGAGTCGTAAATATCATGTCAAAAATCCGCAAATAGGTGAGAGCAGGTAAGTGAAGAGACTTTTAGCAAACTACTACTGAGGGAAGAATATTCATTGGATTGAACGTAACAAGCGGAGTTCCATCATAAACAATTTGAATATATAATTGGATTAGGTTTATAAGAAATCCACCACTCAAGAATAACTTTCAAGGAGTCAGGTATGTGATAATCCAAATTACCTTTTTCTGCTGACAAAATAGTCAAAGTTTGCTGAAATTGTTGGAGTGACTGTGTGTATTGTTGTTTGGCCTAAAAACGACGGCACACTCTTTGACTTTTCTGGAGCATCTTGCAAACACCGAATGCGCCGATGGTTTCTGCAAAAAATGCATTGAAATGAAGCGGAAAGGGTTAGGTCAATAGAAACATAAGCCCATGCTAATAATACCTTGAAAATTATGCGCCGCAAACTTTGCGCCAAATCAAAATTTAAAAAAAAGTGTAATGACGAGAGAATTTGAAGGCTAACGGGTTCGTGGCTGTTCGTGGTCGCGCTACGCCCATACAAATTAGTAATAAGCATAGGTATATACCGAAGAAATATAACCAAATTTAACCAATTTGTTAGAAATGTTTTATTGTTTTATCAAATTAAATTGTTTTAAACAAAAACATTACATAGTGTATGTTTTCCAATGAATAGATAAACTGACGAACAATAAATTTAGCCTAATTCGCCATGAATAGCTCAACAGAAAGAAAATTATTTGAATGAATAGCATATGAATCAGCTTCATTAACATGTTAACCGATATCACAACCTTTCAAATGGTTTTGGTAGGAAGAATCACAAACAAAATGGCTTTGCTTCATCAGCCTCTTAACCAATCAAAAAGCAATAAAATGAACTGTCACAGTTGTTTACTTAACTTTCAAGGTTCTTGGGTAAACAAAACTAAAATGAGCGCCGCTTTAAAGTTAGTTTTGTATGCAATATAGTGTACCAACATAAGATCTCAACCGGAACGGTGCACCATAAAACACTCTCTCAAGAGAGCAGCTCATCCTGATCTATGGTGCTAAAAATGAGAAGGGCGTCGCTGCGTCCAGGATTCTAGTGACGATAGCCTTGGATTTCTAAAAGTCAAATTTTGAATTAACAAAGCAGTTTTTAGTACGAAATACAAATTTTGCCACCCCTGGAAAGCAGGATGCATGCAGCAGAAAAAAACTGAAACAATAAACATTTCAGTTTTCTCCCTTGTTGACTAATTTTTTGTTTGTTCAGAGGTAATTTCATCCACAACGAAGCCGCCACCCATGGGCGCGCCAAGTTCAAATTTGGCGATTAGTATTGGGTTACCTTAGAAGGGCACATTCCAAAAATGCCAGAATGAACAGATAGTATGATAAGGATAAGTTGAAGATTTAAAGATATAAATAAAGCTAATGTAAGGTATAAATATACCAGGGCCGGGAAAAGGCCGGTTGGCCCGGCCCGGCCGGCCCTAGTCTATTTCACAAATTTTCACGGAAAATGTTCAAAAAAGATAGTTGGCAGTGGTATTTTTCGGCAATAACAATAAATAGTGCATTCTCTACCTTTTAATGTTTTTCGATACTATTTATCAAAATATTCACCTAAATCAGTCGATTTTTTTATAAAAATTGTCATTGCGCGGGCTCACAGCTCAAATTTTCGGCCAACCCTGATTTTTACATCAATGAAATCGATTTGTTTAATTAGTTATTTTTAAAGATTGTTAATTCTTATTTTACGAAACACGAGATCACAGATATTTGGAGGCTAAAGTGAGTGGAAGGGACCATAGGGAGCCAGAAGTCCATTGCACAGCACCTGGGAAGCGGAGGTGGCGGATCAGAAATTTGCAAGAATTCTTTCTTCTTGGCTTTCTATAATGAAACATTTCTAAATAAACTTAATACGTTAAAAAAGTTTTTTTTTGAGTATTTCATTTCATGCATCGCTCGTATCACAATAATAGTAGATTTTTTCAAGGCAGGACTTCGGCCATTCATTCCGGAATCTTCAGAGCAGAGACGGCTCTTTTCTAACATTCAGTCTTCAGGCGCACGATAATTAAGCTGCTGTTTTTCCAAGCCCACAGCCTCAAATCCACGCGGATTCATAGACCGCCGCTCTAACCAATGGACTAAAGCACTCGAGTTGATACGTTAGAATATTTTTATTTATTCCACTTAAAAGACGTTCAAATAAGTATTGCCTACTCATTTCAGCTAATGAAGAAGGAAAGTAAAAAACTATTGAGGACAATCTTAATGCACATTGCAATTTGCGACCACCCAGAATTACTTGGAGGAGTTGTGCTTGTTTATGAAATTGTTAAAAATATTGATAAAGGTTATTAAATAAATGTGTTTCATGTATTGGTTAAACCAGACTGAAACCTTCGGGAAGCACTATAGTTACAAGGAGAGAACAAAGTTTTTTGCCATAATTGAAATACCTTGAAATAATAATGGTACAATAGGTAACGAGCATTTTCATTAAGTTATAAGTTTTCAGAACCCCGAAGTTGAGTTTTCGAAGACACCTGAGTACATCTATTATACGTGCGTAACCCTCTCTGACTATGGATTTTCAGCTTTCGTTACTCGAATAACTCTATATCGATTCTGTACAGTTTATTATAAACCCTTACCTAACCTATTATTTGACAAAGATGCAACTTTATTGTGAGTAATATGAAAACGAATCTTCTAAATTACTTCATAACTGACCTAAAATGACACTTTTTGAGAACTTATAACAGCAAATGACACGGAATAATCATGTTTTTTATATATTTGGATAGAGAATTTCCAACTGAACAATTTTAATTAATCAACTTTGTTCGGCTATATTTCGTACTTTCAAAACTCGTCAAAATATGTCGTTTTTGGTGAATTTCAAAAATTAAAAAATTATGTCAATGGTTCCCATTCCCACATATTTAGACAATTGACCCTTTATTTAAGTCAGAATTTCCCCCTCTACAAGACCCAATTCACAGAATTGTTGTAGCTCGTCTCTGAGACACGCTACAGTAACCCAAACACGCGAAAATCCGAACTTTGACACCTCTTTTGACCACTTTCCAGTCTGAATTTTAAAATTCTTATAATGAGAAAGTTTAGTGTCACAAAAAACACTCTAAAAATCCGTTTTCAGAATATTTATAGCATATCCCAGAATGTTTGGGCTGTCTTCGGCTTGGACTTATAAAAAAATTGAGCTTTAAGAATGATGTTTCTATTATGTTGGGTACAGGTATTTATTGGAATTTTGGCAAGAGGCAAGATTGACTGGAAATTTGATGATCGTATATATAGACTCAACACAAGTCAAATACCGCATGCCTCAGTTTGGATGCATAAAATGAATGTGGTAGGCTCACATACTATTCATAGATTGCATAGAACAACATTGTGAAGCAGTTCCACACAGAATTTTGATTTTTTTTTGAACTCAAGTAGTTTTCAAAGGCAACACTTTTCTCGCTGCATATACCACAATTTAAAGTTTGCATACCGTTATTTTCAAGTGATTTCCTTATCGGTTCCCATATTATGTTGTACTATTGCAATAAACTAAGAAAAATGAGAAAGTAGCATGATGTATACTACGACAGCGGTAAAGTTGAAACGATGTGGATTATTCAGGTAACTCAGAATTTAGAGTTTTGTAAATTTCAAAAACAAACCTTTTCAACTCTAAAAAATAATCGTAGTGTAGCGGCGAAGCCCCTATACCTCTGTAAATACCATTTATTATCACATTTAATTTATAGTCACATCCTTCATATTGTAAGCCACAAATAGTACTCTATTAATTGTCGTGTTTTTGAAACACATGACATCATAAGCATTTCAATTAGCTTACCATCAACACTTCTACACAGCGGCCAATCAAATACCCATGGTTTCCTGTTGCTCCTGCCCAACACGTTTACTGCCTTCCTCATATGCTTCTCGTTCGAACGCAATATTTCCCAATAACTACAATTCAATCGTGCCTTGCATATCTAGCCAACTGAAACGAAGCCTATGCAGCCAACTCAGCAGTTATATTCTTATCTTATTTGTTTTTATTTCATATGTGGATCTCTCAACTTATTGTTACTTGCTTTACAATCTCTATAGTAACCCTTCTTTTTTTGTGTTCTTAACCCTATTTGTGTCTTGTGTTTTTCGGGGGAACTAGTAGTTCTGTGTCCAACTGCCAATGCTAAATATACCTGAACCACCTGGCAGTTTCACGAAGTTCAAAACAAAAAAGTCCTTATATAACTTTCAGAAATGGCTTTTGAAAACAATTTTAAGTGTGTGGCCCTTCGTCTCACTTCATCCTCCAAATATCTGTGATCTCGTGTTTCGTAAAATATGAATAAACCATCTTTTTTCTTTTTTGTTATATGAGTTGTGGAACGAAGCAACCGATGCAGCTGAGCTCACTAACAGAATGGAAGAAGTTCAATTCCCAGAGAACCTCAGTCATCCCATTCGTAACAGCCGCTCCCGCACAGAACCTCTCAGTCCCAATCAATAGAACCATGAAGATCCCGCCCTTCAGAACTGCATATAAACCGATCCAAATAGACTAATAAATATTGTTCTACTCTATCGTCTTCAACTATATGGTTTTTGCATGTTTCAATCACACTGTTTGCATATTTTTCGTTTTACCCAATCGTTTTTGTCCATGTGGTCATTGTGAAGATATATAAATTTTCTCAACATTCTACACCCTTTTATTTACTTGATTTGCAATGCTAGATTTTGTGACGAAGCATTGCGTTTAATTAGAGTCAGAAAGGAGACAGTTGTCATCATATCGTTGTCATCATACCTAATGACTACTTTGGAATGAGCCATCAAGCGAAAGTTTTTAATTGTATATGTGATGAAGCAGCTTGCTCATTAGTTTACGTAACATGCGTTATAAAGTGCTACACTAGTGACAATAAAGTTTAAGTTTAAGTTTAGTTGTTTTCTAAATTCACAGTAAATTTGTTATATAATAAGAATAGCTAATTGTTAAAAAACAAAATAAGATGCTGGTGCAAACGAATAGGTAAATTCGACACTATCCAACAAATCGTGTTGCACATCGTTTACTCATTATAAACAGTTTCGCAAAAAATTTCATTTTAGAAATTGTCCTTTGTCGAAGAAGATTTACCTTTCATAATCTTTATATGAATAATTCTTAGGTGGTACTTGGGGGAAAAGGCAGTTTGCGACAAAGACAGTTTGCGACGAAAATAGACAGTTTGCGACGAAAATAGACGGTTTGCGACGAAAATAGACAGTTTGCGACGAAAAAAGGACCGTTTGCGACAACGATTTTACTACCAATAATTAAATAATTTTGAAACTGTAGGAACTGTTATGTGACTGCAGTACTAACAATGTGAAGAGTTTTGGTAAGTTTTCCAGTATCCCACAAAAGGAGATGTCGAAATATGAACTACGTGATTATCCAATTTGGTTACGGCTGGTTTAGGTGTCATCACTGTATCGAGTAACCTATACATGAAAGCTTAAGATGAACATCCTGTTCCGAACTGTTCCAAAAGACAGGGAGTGGAGTATTAATACTTGTGTGCGATACTTGAAAATTTACCAAAAGTCTTTACATTCTTAGTACTGCAGTCACATAAACATTTCCTACAGTTTCAAAAGTATTTAATGTAGTGGTGGTACAATCGTTGTCGCAAACTATCCCTTTTTTTCGTCGCAAACTGTCTTTGTGGCAAACTGGCACATCGAGGGAATATAATGGCTCTGTATAAGATGAAATACTAAAATATCACGATCTACATAGGGGTTAATCATGTAAGTTCTTTAAAATGCATTCAATCCTTCCTCAATAAATCATCAAATAGGCTCTAATTGCCGCGAAGAGGCTACAATAAATTAATATTGTTTACTGTTTTTGAATGAGTGGGAAATGTATGAAAAGACTACATAACAAATAAGTGAGTTATTTGAAAAGTTGATAGAAACTTATTCAAAATTATGCCTAGACCGTCAACAATTTTTGGTGGCTACATTATCAAGTCAGATAGTACCTGAAAGAGAAGAATTTAGTGTTCCGTGAACCGATTTTGAAATTGCTATTGTTCAATATTCAAACAATTTTGAAATTATTCAATTGTTGTAGAAGCAAAATATGATTTATATTTTACCCTAAAGTAACTCTGAAACAATTAGCTAAAGAATCTGCTTCTTTATCAATTTCTTCAAAATGATGTGTCTGACTCATCAATCCCCATGCTCCACAACAATGTTGTCAAACTACCGACCACACGTGAAATAAACATCCTTTTCCCCTAACAGTTTAATTAAGTTGTTTTTGTTTATCATGTTCTTCTAATTGTTTTACAGGCTGACGCGTTCACATTATTTTCAAACAGCTTCATAATCTCCTTTTAGAAAATGAATAAAACCAAATTGGAAACTGAGGAGTTTGGAAACCACAACCAGCGACCAATGCATTTTTTCATTTTTCTATCACTTATCAGTATTTTGTGCTCCATTGGCTTATGCGCAAACACAATCACAGTTGTTGTTATTGGTCGGGTAAGTAACTATTATCCCCTGTGGCCGTGTTTAACGAGCTCCTGAAGGCACCCGGGAGCAATCAGCGGGTCGTCCGTCCCTGTCCGTAGCTTGAAGAATAATGATTTTCCGGTGTATCTCTTGGGCCCTGGACCGCCTGTTCCGGCAATCGCCCGCAAACAGCTTAATGAATATAACCATTGTTAGTTATCACGAGCTACATGATCATCTAACTCTACTCCGCTTCTTGAGAGCTGAATGATAAACTACCAGAAAATATTTTCTAACGATGCATAGAGAGAATATTCAGTATTAAATAGCATCAACAGTGAGTAATGTAACATGTTAAGCTTATGAGGGATGATTCGCAGAAAACATTTCGACTGATTCTATTGATGATATCGATTTGTGACTATTTTAAACAATTTGGCTACTCTCTTGTGGTTTACGGAATGATTGTGGACGTACTGGTAAGTTGAATTAGTTTAAACCTGAAAATATCGTAAGCAAAAGCAAGCTCAATGAAACATTGTTTGCCAAGCTTCCATGATGAACATACGCAATAATATAGTATACACGTTTGAACTGTATGTGATTCCAAAATATAGTAGTTTAATTTTTTTCAGACTGACACTTCGACACCTCTCTTGAACATGGCCCTTGGTCTAAGTATTTCTTTATCAAATAACGGATTCGCAACTTTTGTGACTGTTGACTGTATATCGTTTTAGTGTCATTTGTAGCAAAAGGTTCTATCGCTTTGTATTCAAGAAAGCTTTTACTTTTGGGTAAGTCAACACTTTTGTCCATGTACTGGATATATCGACTTTTTCTGTCTCTGCAATTATTTACAGATATCGTTTCAGTGAAACCATAATTGAGAGAAAGCTTGCATGCACCGTTATTGAGAGCCGCTCCCAAACAATATTTTTAAACATAATTTATACCTAATATAAATATTCAGGATATGTCTAGTTTGTTGCTGGACTACAATTTTGATAGGTGCGTATCTTACCCATGCTGTTTCCTCATGGACATATGATAATGAGTCGTATACTATCGAAGTGGAGCGGAAGCTCTCAAGTCATACAATTTTAACTTTGAACAGCGTAAGTTGATGCGAAGCCAAGTTAAGAAGATTAGTCGGATTTAATCAGTGCATTCGCAGTTTAAACTAGACGAAAACAACACTTCTATATATCAATCTTGAGTTTTATTTGTTGTAGTGAATCATGCACAGAAAACATGAAGCATAATGAAACATATGTTGATTAATATATGCGATTTCAAAATAAACGTATCCCATATTTGAAGGGATAGATGAGCAACTTAGATATATATTGAGATGATATTACTTTTAGGTGTCTGAACTCTATTTTCAAACTATTCCTTTGACAATGCCAGTGTTCTATTTACTTATACTACTGGAAATACGCAGAATGAACAACTCAAAAACATTATCTATTTCTGAGAAGAGATTCGATATGGGACTGATTATTCAGGTAGGACCAATTAAGTGTAATGAGAAATTTGTATAGGGGAAATGAAAAGTAAAAAAAGGCAGTGTTATAACATTTCTATGCCCATGAACACTCAACTCTCGAATAACCATACGCAGAAGACCCTGACTCTTTACTCTTTTTGGAGCAGTCATCTTCAAATAATATTTGAATTTTTGGAAGCAAATAGAAGACAAAGTAGCATAGAATAAAATAATTTATTCGTTACCGAGACCGTTAATACACAGAAACAAAAGTCTGCGAGTTAAAATTTTCATGGTGCAAAAAAAGGGGGCAAAATAACAAAAAATCTAAAATTTAGCGATTTAGGTTTTTGTAATTTGGCTATTCTGGCTGGTATATACAGTTGCCCATCATTTCGATGATGACCCTGCAGTTGTTGAGAAATTTGGACAATATCCTAACATGGTGGTCGAAATATTTCATATTTTGATGAACACTGCCCATCCATTTGCTTATTTATTGTGTGATGGTCGGTTCCGAAAAGAAGTTCGGGAATTGTTCTCAATTCGAAGTAAACAGGAAGAAACACCAACTTTGTTTTCTGTTAGTGAATCGTTTAAAAACAAAAAAAATGGTCCGTCACCAATAAATATATGATAATTCGTTGTTTACAGTTACCTACAGAGGAAGTACACAACGATCGTGTTTAGCGTTTTTAACATAAATGGTCATGCCACAGGGGGTTTAAAACTCTGCCCTTACTGCACTACATTTATGCTACTCATATAAATACAACTCATTAATAAGAGATATATGAGAGTAATAAAATATATACAATAAAAAGGCAAAGGTTAATCATACACAAACAAATAACAACCCATAGGACATAACGATCATTAGGGCAACAACAACGATACAAATAAGATCTAGGCGACCTGAGTAAAGCCGACACGAGGTTGGACTGATATGACTTCGGCCTTGGACGGTAAGGTCATCTCGCGCGTCGCGTCTGTCGCGGTCGATTGAGCAATGTATCACATTGGTCGACACAAGGCGCACATAAACATTGCAGGGCAGTGAAATTGCCTGCACATTACGTTTCAGAAAATAACAGACAATGTATGAGGACTTGATTTTAGCTTTCTAGGTCAAGCAAAAAGATTCGCGGATTCAAGTACCTTTTGGCGGCTCTTGTGATGACTGAAAGTCTATATGAAACAATATTATTTCTGAATGTAGCAGCACGTTGTATATTTTTTTTCATATTTAGTGAATTTCGCAAGCATTCTTTCATATACTTGCAACCTGTTTGTAGTACTCATAAAAAACACCTTTTTTTAATTTCAGTGTTATTCAACTAAGTGTAAAAGAGTTAATGTTTCCAAAAAAGCATTGTAAAACATTGTGTAGCTGTTTTTTACCTAAAGATCTTTATTATTTCAGCTCTCAAAACAGAGTACAAATGCTTTTATTTTTACAGTACTTAAGGCTTAGACAAGCGGTTTCTTTCAATGGATATATCGTGTAGGTTTGTTTTTTTTGAAACATCAACACCAATATTTAGGTGGATCACAATAATAGCCAGGAGTTCATTCACAAAAATGCAAATTTTGGAGGAATCGATGATATTCACAAGTGAAACTACCAGATTCCCAAAATATTTCCACTTTCAATTTAGTATAAGCAACTCCATTTGTTTACACGTTATAAAATTGGGACAACAATTTAGTAACTTTGGCTATCTGTGACTGTACAGTTCTTGCCAATTCGTTTATGAATCGTTATGATGTTATTAGTAAGTAAGTTAATCTCTAAAATAAGTATCATCCTATTATTTTAGAGAGGATTATCTAATTTGGGCTGAGTGAGCTTATAGAATGTTTGCTTCATTGTTGTTATATACGTTGGGTTATACGGTACCAGAAGTTGAAAAACTACCCTTTTAAATGAGGGTTTACCGGAGGTGAATCTTGAGGATGTAGCATTTTTCGCACACATGCCAAATGTTAGTTTAGTTACCTATCATTTTCCGTTAATACATATTTGCAGTTTTACCAAAATTATAAAAAGACTTTGACTACATTAAAAAATTGAAACCAACAAAATTTTTCCGCTACATTCTAAAAATACCTACATAAAAATTCTCCGAGGAAACGGTTTAACGTAAAAAAAAGTATTTAAAAAAGTATTTAACTTTTTCAATCTTGCGTGCATCTTTCGTATCACAATAACAGTAGATTCCTCCGAGGCAGGGCTATTTCCGCCATTCATTCCGGAATTTTCGGAGCAGAGACGGCTCCCTTCTAACATTCAGTCTTCGAGTGCACAAAACATGTGATAATTAAGCTTCTGGTTTTTCAAGCCTTCCAATGCTACGGGAAGCAAACCCACAGCCTCAAATCTTTGCAGATTCATAGACTACTGCTCTAGCGACTGAGGCTAAAGCACCCGCCTTAATAGGTTAAAACCTTTATATTTAATCAACTGAAAAGACGTTCAAATAAGTAATGTTTACACATTTCAGTTAATGAAGAAGGAAACCAACAAAAACTATTGTGAATAATCTTATTGCATATTTCAATTTAAGACCACTTAAAGTTACGTGGAGAAGTTGCCCTTGTTTATGAAATGGTTAAAACGATTAAAGAAAGTTATTATATAAAGGTGGTTTTTATGTATTATTAGTAAAATGAGATTAAAACCTACGGGAAAGACCATAATAAGACTAAGAGAACAAAGTTTTTGTACCACTAATGAAACACTGTGAAAATGGTACAATTGGTATCGTGTATTTTCATTGAATCATAAAGTTTCAGAACCCCGAAAATGAGTTTTCTATAATGCCTGATTACATATATTAAACGTATGCAACCATCTCTGACTATGGATCATTCGTTACTCTAAAACTCAATATCGATTCTCTACAATTTGTTATAAATCCTTAGATACCACATTATCTGACAAAGATGCAACTTTTTTGTGAGCAATCTGAAAAAGAATCTTCTGAATTGAGCTTCAAGAATAATGTTTCCCTTCTTTGGGGTACATTTATTTATTGGTAATTTATCACGATCCCTCTCAATTGACTAGAAATTTTATGATTGTATATTAACATACACAAGTCAAAGACGACTTGCCTCAGCTTGGATGCATAAAATGAGTTTGGTAAATGATGGCATGATATTGATAGATTACATAGAACAACGGTTGTGGTAAACTTCTTCATAGAATTTTGATTGAACTCAAGTAGTTTTTAAAGTATAAACTTTTCTCTCAACATACATCTCAATTGCCTACCTTGCCTACCGTTATTTTCAAGTGTTTTTATCGGTTCCCGTATCATTTTGTACCATTGCAATAAAACTAAGAACAATGAGAAAAGAGCATGGTGTATCCTACGACAGTAGTAAAGTTGAAACAATGTTGATTATCCAGGAAGACTCATAGTTTTGTAAATTTCAAAAACAAACCTTTTTCATCTATGAAAAATAATCTAGTCCAAAACTAAACTTCCTTAGGTTACTTTCAGGAATGTATTTTCAAAACAATTTTTGGTGTTTGTTGTATGGTTTCTGTAGGTTTTTAATGTTCATTGTTTGCCTATTTTTCGTTTCACCTAATCATCAGTATTTGGTTTTTTCATCCATGTGGTCTTTGTGAAGACTTTTCAAATTTTATCAACATTCTGCACCCTTTTATCTACTTCATTTGCGATGCTAGATTTTGTGACGAAGCATTGCTTATATTTGGAATCGGTAAGGAGAAAGTTGTCATTATATCCGTAGTCAGCACCTAATTACTAATTGGAATGAGCCATTAACATTAAGTTCCACAAAATTTACTTCTTGTTTTTTCCATATTAACAGTAAATTTAATATATCATAAGATTAGCTAGTTGTTGAAAACAAAAGAAGATGTTGGTGCAAATGAATA
>JAQGAV010000098.1:0-49624 GCA_034691345.1 Phasmarhabditis papillosa | reverse complement strand
TGCCAGTGGCACGCGAGGGGGTCGCATGCCACAGGCAAAAGGGTCGCGTGCCACTGGCGCCCAGTTTCCTGAGAACATTTGTTCAATAAGAAAATACGCAGTCTATTTACCCAAATACCGTGCCGAGAAATTTTAATACCGCCGCTTAGACTGGCACCAAACATGTAGTAAAGTAGATTCCTTATTTACAGTCGATAAACAAATCTATGTGATTTCAACGTTTAACGGATTTAGATATTTTCATAGAAAAAATATTTAACATTTTATATATTTTTACACATCGTATTTATTGCAGTGTTTATAAGGCTAGCTCCACGACTGGCGTAACGCGAAGCAATGCCTTCTCCAACGGAAGAAGCATCTGCCCTCGTGAGTCGGTTTGCATCCGATCAAGATCAAAAAACGGCTCTACAGTTCGCCTTCTATAACACGCTACTCTTCTCTCTAGTAAGTTTCATCTGCTTTTATAAACGAGCTTATTTTGTTTTGTAGCTCGGAATATGCGTAGGAGGACTAGTAGCGCTCTACAATATGTTGTACATGTTCCTGTCTCCAATGCTGTGGGCAGTACTTGTCGGCACGGTACTGTTTCCCTTCAAGAAGAAAGTAACTGACGTCACTAAAGGTTAGTGTTGATATTTATTACCCTCGTAGTACTGTATGTTTAGGCTGGTTGTCTTTCTTGCAAGAAACTGAAACAACTCTCGTGGTCGGGCTGATTAAGTTCCCCTTTGTCTCCTTCACGAATTTTTCGGAACTTGTTTATTCTATCTTCATCAGGTAACGTCTCTTACTTTTATTCTTGCTATTATTCTTTCTTAGTCAAACCGGAGGTCTTATTGCGCTGGGATATATTCTCCTGAAAGTCCTAAGCTACGAACGAACATTTATGTATATTCTGAGCTGGATGGGCCGGGTATATGAAGTTGTGGATTCCTTCATTCTCTTCTTCACCCGCAATTGGGTTTGTTTATCCTGCAATGTTTACTCTTCTATCCTATAATAAAGGTCTTCCCTGTGATATTCATCTATTTCTGTTCTTATTCGGCTTGGATTTATGTTCACGAACCAGGCACCGTGAATAAGAAGCTGGCTCGCTCATTTTCGCTTCCCATATGGTTTGTTGTAATGCGTATTTGTAACCTCTTATGTTTTTAGGATATATCTGCTCTCGTTCATTTCTCTGTATTTTGGACCACTTCGCGCTGCTGTATTTGGATTATCAGGAATTGTATTGGCATTGATATCAGCAGGGTTATTGGGTGTTGATGATACTGCAACACCAAATGTCACACTACATGAAACAGATGAAAAGAAAGGTATGGTTTTCTGTTTCGTGAAACTGCACCTTAAAGATTATCCATTCAAATATCTATTCGTAATGTTTATTCTAGATCCCGTCGACAACGTAGAAGACGTTGTCAGGACTGATGAATCTAGTAAGAACATTGAGCGAGGTTTGCTTTTATTGGATAATTTAAATATTAATTTTATTACTCCAGACTCTGCTCCTGTTGATGGATTGGACATTGCCCTGTCCGGCGACAGATTGATTAGAGTGATTACTGGGTTGGTATGCCTGTTATGGGTGGTTCGACATGATTCAGCCCTTCTGTTGGTCGCCATACCTTTACTGTTTTCCATAATTCGTCGATCAGGTTAGTCTGACAATTTTTAGAAATCTACAATAACATTTTCAGCTGAATATATTGGTCTGACATCTGCAGTTTACGGAGCCGTGGATTCTGTTTGGCAGAAGGTTTATCCTGGAGTCGAGCGAATTATACATATTACTGTTGCTGGTCCATTGAGGCAGTTTGTCAAGGTTTCGTCAGATCAGCCCCATTTTCTAATGTTGTCTTAAGGTTCTCTTTACCTCCGATCAAATGTTAGTATCATCTCTACATCAAAAAATGGATGTTTTGTCATCTCTAGTAGTTATGTTGATGCTCGCATTATCTGCTATTTGTGTCGTCCTGTTTGTCGGATTTCAGTTACACAGTGAGACGGTACGTTTGCGTAGTAAAATATGAATTTCATCAGTATTAGTGGTTTAATTATATATTTGTTTATTTCCCTCTATAGGTACATCTAGTTCGCCTGTCTTCGAATGTTGTTTCTTCAAGGCCGGATTGGCTGGGCGCAGCGATGAATTTCACGGAAGACCAACTCGAAGAAAATGACATTGATATTGACGATTATGTGGAGCAGGTGGGTCAGGCAATATCTGCTTTTACAATTTCGCTGTTCGAGGCTTATCAACAAGGGCGTGCTTGGTTGGCCGCTAATGCACGATCTCTGACAGATGCAAAGGACACGAAAAGAGCTGATATGTTGGAAGCACAAGTTATGCAGGTATTTTTTTTATCTTTCAACCGAAGTACTCACAATGTTATAGATTGTTGACAATATCTATAGAATGTGGGAAGAAAGAAACAATGTTACTTCGGGTATGCACCATTTGCTAGAATAGTTTAATGTTGCTTTCAGAATCCACAACTCCCTCTGCTCGAGGCGACTGGATGGCACAGTTACAAAGTGTGACGGACTTGCATGCACTGAAAGAAGAAGTCACCCTAATCGTCAAAGAAAATTTAGACACACTGATGAATGTATGTTTCTCATATACGGCCCTTTTTAATATAATATTATGTTTTAGGTAGCGCAGTCTTTGTGGGCCGTTATTGCTGTCAACATCACCTTTCTCACATCGATATTGGCGGCTTTTGCTGGCGTTGTACTTGGATTTGGCATGGATATTATCAACTTTCTTATTGAATTGGTATGTTTATTACAATTAAAATTAAGTGAATAAGGCTATTTTTTAGATAGTATTCTTGACCATGGTTTACTATCTGCTGTCTGCGTCTTCGGATCGTTGGCTACCTCTTCAATGGGCATCTCATCTCGCTTCTGTAACGTCATCATCAAGTAAGAGCAGTGGCTACGATGTGACTTCGCCCGTAGAGCATGCAATCTTGTAAGTTTTTATATTTTTACTGCGAGACTGTTGACTGGTCGTAGATCATCACATTTTTCTTCTACATATGCTCACTAATTTAGCGGAGTCTTCGTACTGTCTGCGAAGATGGCAATTTTCTATGGTCTGTACACCTACTTTGTTCATACTCTTTTCGATCTGAATATAGTCTTTGTTCCTTCGTGTTAGTTATGTTTGTATATTTCTAAATCATTTGGTAATTTAGTGCTGGCTGCTGTATTTGCTGCTATTCCAATTATGGCACCTTACTTCGTTGCTGTTTTCGGACTTTTTGAGTTGTGGCTGGTATGCATTTGATGTTATTGAAATCTGTTGCCGCCTTTGAAATCCCTTTTGTAAAAGTAATTATTTGCTTAGGTGAGGGGTGAATCTGCAGCCGCTCTAGTGTTCGTTATAATGTCCGTGGCACCAATGATGTTTGCTGATGCCACCTTCTATAGAGAAGTCAAGTGAGTTGTAGAAATTATGTAGCATTAAGCTATTTTCATCTTACAGGGGTTCACATCCTTATGTAACAGGCTTGTCGATCATTGGTGGAATGTATTGGTTAGGCTTACAGGTATTTGTTCTGTCATTCTTAGTTTAAAGAACATTTCCAGGGAGCTATAATTGGTCCAATAATTCTGTGTTCTTTCCTCGTACTTGTCAATGTCTATCTGCAGTTTGCTAAACCACCAGAAGTTACGGAAGCTAAGAAAATCAATTAGCAATTCTTATTAATTTAGTGTTGAAATTATTTGTCATATTTTGTAAGCATATTAGTGTATGTAATTGTCTGAACAGTGTGAGTTTGTAAATTATATATTCGTCTTTGCCCCGGTTTTCTTTTTCATTCACTGCCTTATATAATATCTTAGAATTACAGTGATTTTACATTCCGCTGTTGAACACATGCCATTCTTGCCTTTTTTTATTACTTTTAAAGTTGTATATACATATTTGTAATAAACCTAATTAGGTGCTAATGGATTGTAACTAAATCAAGTAGAACACATAATTTAGTTTAAGTGCTACCTTATAAAACAGTAGCAAGAGAAAAAGCCGAGTATTTATCACAGCATGGAAGCAGGAATATTTTTTTCTTTCTGATTATGCGAATGTGCTTGAAACTGAACAACAAATTACATAAACGACCGGTGACAGCTAACATTCGCCAACCAAAGACCGATTATAAAAATCAGTATTTAGGGTAAACACTCAATCTTTAGAAACGAAAAGAATACACTGTCAGCAACAATAAATTATGCTGGACCATTAGACCAAGAACAAGCAAGGCACGATCTACCTGTTGACCACTTCATTACAAGTGTTTTTCCTTCGAGTTTGAGATTGTTTACTAATTCTATCTCAAAGCACCTGTGCGTATTCAGTATACACTCAAGAAAACATTATTGCCGAACGATCTGATGGCCCCTCAAGAGCCGCCGCCTCCCGATGACTCCGATGATGAGGTAATAATCCATAACAAATATAAGATCAACAACGTTTATTAAATCAACAATACTATTATGACCGATATACTTACTTTGTCGTTGCTTGTATCTGCTCACTTCTTGATTTGTAGTTTCTATTCCATTCAAAATGTTTCGTTTGGCCACAATGTAGACATTTGCGGCGAATCACTTTCTTCTGAATCAATTCAAGCTTGAATCGAAGAGTCTGCAAAATATTTATCAGGGACAGGGTATTTTAAATGATAAGTAGTTATACCTTCGCGACAAAAACGGATTTACATTTTGAACAAAATGTCCTTAGAATTTCCGGTTCGATTTTCACTCTATCCGTGTTGAGAGATTCGCGAAAATGCTTTGTCATGCTCCGACATATTTTAGCATATCCATCGTTCACGTTTTCACCTGAAAATAACAAACTAGACGCAAGGATAATTATACTTATAGTAGAATTGCACTAAAACTAACTTTGCATTGATACACACATTGCTGATTGATGCAGAAAATTTAATCGAAGATGAGAATCGTGCACTGCCGGAACTTTGGTAACCTTCTTCTTATTGTTAACATCAGACATGATCTGAAATGAAGCATATCTTTCAAAATAATTATATTATATCAAAAAAGTAATATTACATTAATGATCACGAAATATATTCTTTAGTGCGGTGAGAGAAATTAACACCATTTTAAATGTTATGGTCATTTTAAAAGCGCTACCAACAAAAATCGACACAGAAATATGTCCCGGGATTTTCATTTTATGTATATGGTATAATTATTTATACCATTTTATAGGCGAGTGAAAAAAATAAACAGATGGAAAAATATTCTTCTGAATTGCTCCAACTTTGCTTCACTTTCTTCCCTAAGATTGAGTTTGCTCACAGATATATAGCAGAACACTCGTATTTCTCAAAATGCAAATATTTTTGTTTGAAAAATTTGTTTGATGGCGTTAACGAATATGGTTTGCAATCTGAGTGTGCTCTATGTTGGGGTGTGTTGTTCACACCTATTCTATTTAAAAAGCTTCCTGTTGAAGAAGCGCACTGTATTCGTAATCTGTTCGCAGACGATTCTAAATATATATCTCTGTGTGGCCAGTGTTTGCACACGAGGTTCTGTCTACACCACACTCACTTTTTCAGCATCAATTAAACCTTTTCATTTCAAAAACAATTCCATATGGTACCTGTTTTATATTTATATTGGTGTTATATGTTATAGAACTCCGTAGATATTTAAATCTAATAGAATTATCTGTCGTGTGCGATAAAAATTTGACCGAGCCGAGCGGTGTGGCAGAATTTGACCATAGTTTTGGTGTAACAATAGTCCGTATAGAGTATTTTGAATATATTATCAGTCGGTGGCAGTTTCCTCTATATTCATCAGAAAACTTCAAATTTGGCTGATAATTTCTAGTGGTTTTTTAGTATTACAACACGAGATTTGACTCTCTCTACTTTATATTTGTTAGAATTTGAAAGGTTACGGTTTGAAACTGGCCCACAACAAGAGAGAGTCTATCTAAACACATTCGTAATAGCGTTTTTGTGAAAAACAGTGTCAGGTGCTAAGCAAAGCATGATCTAGACTAAATGATAGCATACATTAGTAGGCTAACATCACCTGTCCAACATGAGAATTCGTTTTATGGATTTCGATATCGAGGTTCGTTACTACATTTACATATTCATCTATGACCATTGTGGGGGGTCTCTAGTTAAAATTCCCAGAAGGGCGGTCCTTTTTAACGAATTTCAGCCGTCCGTCTTCTACCAAACGCGCTTAAATCACAATGTCGTTTTTATTTCTTAAAGGACTGGCCTTCTTTTCTCTTTCATCCGTGTATACCCTGCTAGACCTGTTTTCATCGCAGTTATATACTCACCCATGTCCACTCTAACGCGTATTTCCCTAGATACAACGTAAAGATTCGAAGGTTTTAGTTCACACAAGAGAACCACAGGAATTACTGAGAAAAAAGCCACACTTTTAACGGAAATGCCTAAGAATAAACGAATGAATTCAACGATTTCCAAAAAATTGAATACATCAGGCCCAAACTACCTACTCTGATACACGGGTGTTATATATATATATATATATATATATATATATATATATATATATAGTCTTTATTCTTTTGAGAAGTTTTATAACAGTTGGAAACCACTCTTATATGCATAGTATAGAAACACAGACCTAACTAATCTTAGCGCTAAATCTTTTACGCAGAATATGTAATGAAGCTTTGTTAAGCACGTTTCAAAATAATAATAAATAGTAGTACTGGGATCCCGATATTTAACGAACCGCAATTTCCGGATATCGGAGAGTCATGCCTGTTTTATACATGTAAATGGTGGCAGGACTACGGCATTTCGGAGTGTTCTTATTCGGGATTTTATAACTAAATATAAGAAATCGGTAAATTTATCGAAAGAACAGTTTTCGATCAGTGAATCCAGGAAGGCACATGGATTTGAACCCAGATCTTGTATTGGACTGCACGGGGTACAATATGCTGAATCTGCCAGTTTTAAGCAAAACTCCAGTAACTTACTAAATTAACATATATTATATTTAATAATAGTTAGAATAGATTTCAATCTATTTCATAAATGTTTTTGTTTATTCTGCTTAATACTAGATGACTATCTTATTATTGTTATTAGGCAGAGCCGTTACCACATGATTTGGTGAATACTAAGTGCGCCGCTGGAAAAATAAGCAAAACTAATTAAAACTAAGACAATAAATTAAAAATATAACTAATATTTGATATAAAACGAATGTAAACTTTACAACTAGGTCTAATGATCGCAGATGTAGGTATATTTGGCAGCGTTGCTAGCCCTATAGGCCTAGTGGGGTATATCGATTTTGTGTAGCTAGACCACGAATGCAATGCAAGCCAACATACTTACAAATACATATAACAGCTCTTTTTATCTGTAGGTATATATATAACATTTTAACATACATAATGGTTAGCTAACTCCTTATGTTTAATTACTTTTCGAACTAGTTTGCAATCAAATTTTAAGATCTTATTTTTAATATTTTAAGTTATGTTTTTTGATGGGGGGGCAACTCAATATCTAAGACAATACCTAAGATAATAATTGTAAGTTCTAATATACTAATGCTTGTAATCTGAATGTAAACCCATTTTATTTATAGATATATGTAATTTATATTTTAATAATTCATTTAAATTACTTAACTGATTAACACTGTTAACACCGCGACTTTCTTTTTTAACGTCTCCTATTGGGGTCATTCTATCTTCTTTATCAGCATTCTTTCAGTCTCCTTTTACCTTTTCTTAACTGTCTGCTTCGCGCGCTCCATTGCTATTTCTAGCTTCAAATCTGCTTTTGATCTACTTTTAACACCGTAGCCAAGCACCGTCCTTATACATGTAAACCAGAAGTTAGGTTTAACTGTTAGTTATGTACTTGCCACATACTGGCTAGAGACTGGCACAGCTACTGTCAGACATTTGGTTGCTTTGTTAAAGATTCAAACACCCTTAAGATATATTATTATCTAGCAGGCGGTCTTTCAATAACTTCTAAACAAAACGAAACTAAAGCAGCTGCTTGCCAATTTTTGAACATTTCTTATGTATTTTGACACGCCATCGTTAGGGTCGCAAAGGATCGTTTAGCTATCTCGCTCAATACATTATCTATCAATAAATGGAATAAAAACGACTGTAAGCACGGGGTAACACTGATATTCTTCCTTACAACGACTTATACGACCCAGCCTCTCCTTCTGAATTGGACTCGGATCACCCAGAAAGAAAAATAATTAGCTATTAAAAACAATTGCTCTACTACCACAATATCCACTGGCTAATTTGTCAACCTGCTTGACTTTTCCATATTTGACAACATTTCGTTCGTCGTTTGTAATAAAAAGCTGCCTGTGAGGTATGTTTTAAACTATGCTATACATTTTTCTATATATTTGGAATTCGTCTTAGTTTTCTCCCGGTGTGGTCATATTTTATTTGAATCATATGATTTTGTCTGATTTTGCAGGCGATCGATCGCCGGCGCTGGCTAGTTATCGGCGACCTCTCAGCCACTCCCAATACACACAACATATATACTCTTTTAAACTTATTTTAAAAAGGTTTTATTAATTCTATATTAATAAGAGAAACCTCTGATTCAGTATCTTTTTATTCATGCTCCGTCAAACAATTAATCTATGAATTATATCAAACAACATGTAATTTAACGTAATTACATGTTAGATTAGCTTGTTCATCATAAACAGTTATGATATAATCCCATGTTGCTTCTAATATAAAGCACTGTCCTGCTTTGTGTTTAAAACTTAAATCATATTTTATTTTTGTTTTTATTAATTGGGCATTTTGTTTGAATGGAGCGCGCAATGCGTGTTTTTTGGCTAGTCAAATGACATGTGATCATCATGTGAACCACCCATAAAGGCATTTAAATTGAGTTATATTGAGTTATAATCGAGACTAATGATTTTGAATACATGGAGACATATAAACTTAAACTTTATTCAATTTAATCTATCTATTTAAAGTGCAATGGTCTCCGTTAATCTGTCATAAGAATTCGATACTTTAAAAACTAGAAACCTTTTAAAAATTATAAGCTTCAATATATTATATATATTCGAAATTTCCCAGACTATTCAACTTTTCCAATCTCAATAACCTTTTCCCAACAATTGCAAAAGTAGTTAACTTTGCTCGAAAGCGAGATATTCATTATCGTGTCTAATAACAAGAAAACTGTTCTTCCGAGATTTGAGAAAATGAGCAAGCAATTAAATTCCTTTGGCTTAGAAAAATATATTAGCAAGTTATAAATTAGTAGTATTTACCGTTCGCGCCCGTAGGTTATTAAAAGAAAAACTTCAAAGCAAAGCACGAGCAAGATATTAGGCTTAAGGCACCCGGAAGAACCGTCTCCTTTCCGAAACTCTTATCACATGTATGTGTAAGTAGGTAAGAAAACTTCTTAAAACCGACAGAGACGGGCCGTAGGCGGCTTGTTGATTTTTAAAACCAAATTGAAAAACATATTTTTATTTGTCTACCTACAACCACGTTAACTTACTCTAATTTGCCCTGACCTAAAAAGGTATTTTTGAGGTGAATAGTACAATTCTCACCTGTGTGGTCTTACTTAGAATTAGTCGTCTGTTTGTAACTCTCTGGCAGCTATAGAGACTACCCATATAAACAATATTTTTAAATATGTATAAAAATAGTCAAATTGAACCAGTTAAATTAAAGTTTAATAAGATATTATTATGGTATACTATTAATAAAACAGAACATGTTTTATTCATAATCTCATTTACATTGTATTCAATCGTTGAGAAATTCTTCTGTTAACTAACATTTGTTATTCTTTTTCATATTTGAAACTGTAGTATTCACAGATTTAACTATAAAACATGTTGCTACAATAGAATTTAAATAAATTTCCGTTATTTGGTTAATTCTAGAATGTTCTTTATGTTTCGTCTTTCTTTAGCTTAGAGAGAATGCGTTCAACCACTATGAATGCCCAAACGGCCCGTCATGCTGGCACTTTCGCAATAGTTCACCGTTTCAAATTTGGAAAAAAAAGTTAAAACGTTGAATAGGCAGCCAACTTCTCCCAGTAAACATTTGTCTGGACTACCCATTGATTTTATTCACGATAAATTGTCTTTTACTTTACCAAAACGAGTAGAAAATATGTTTTGATATATCGAGAACTTATTTTGAATGAAAACATTACTATGTTCCTTCTATACATAGTCTGTTCAAAAGACAGATAAATCGATTTTTGTTAAATAACCCGGTGGTTTTCCTTCTAATAGTATGGACAAGCATGACAAATATTTCATATTAATGAAACTGTTTCGGCTGTTGAATTATTTTTTGCTCTATGTTTATTTGCCTCACATTTGCTGGTCACGTGGCTCTGGTATGTTGGCTATTTTAATAGAACCAACTGACTCTTTCAGACCACCAGTGCAATTAAAGATCAACCAGTCTCTTTAGCAAAACATTTAAAAACACTGCTCTCTTCAAATTATGTCTCTATTTTTGTTTTATAGAACAATACTCTCTTTTTAACAATTGCACTTGCTTATAAAGTATTGATTGCTTCAGCTTCATTAAATATTGCTTAAAATACTCAATAATATGCAGGTACCTGCTGTGAACCAGCACCCACCATGCAGTAAATTATTATACATTCTTATTTATTTAAATGCCCGTTTTCTTATTAAATGAGTATCGAACTGGATTGTATAATAGCTGAAAAGCTTATAAATAGATAGATCAGACCCGCATGAGATAGTCTATCACATTTTAATCATGTGAGGTGTGATGTTGGAGACTAAGGTCACCTAACCTTTGTTGGTGGTCGGAGCGGCTCAAAGTTCGTTTGCGGCAGCAGTTTAGAGTTGTAGCGCCATTTGAACTACTCAATCATCAGTGTAAAATGCTCTAAGACAGAGAAAGTGTAGTTCCTGCTGATCTTATGGTCGCACTTTAAATACCTTACGTTCGAAGCAAAAACGCGCCCCGTTCTCATTTCTTGCTCCGTTAGCTCTCTATCGACCACCTAGGCAAATTATTATTATGGAAGACGAATTTGAAGTTAGTATGCAAGACAAACTTTCAAATGACCACTCAAGAATGCTTCACTATCCAAGCAGCACTAGGATGCTAATATGAGTACTCAAGGCTAAACCAAAATCAACTCTTCTGAAAAAAGAACAATAGAAACGGGTTTTGCCGAGAAAAATATGTTTTAATTTGAATGTATTCGTTATTCGTATGATAACATGCCTTGTATGTTAAACAAAGAAACAATTTATAAACTTTATGAGGGTTATAAATATGCAATAACAATCCCGCTTTTCATATATGTGTATTAACTGTATACACACCATCTTCTGTATCTAGTTTTTTAATTTAATATTAATAATATTAGTAATAATAGTTTGTATTATAGATGGCAAATACGTCACGGGACGTGACACTGGCCGCCCCTAGTCTACTGCAATTATCCGCCAGCTATATATCTCACAATGACAATCAATATGTAAGTATATATATATATATATATATATATATATATATAGTTATATTTTAATAACTTTTGTATTGTTTTGTAAAATGATAGCAGATAGTCGACTGTTTGCAATAACAAAGACAAAGTAAAACTGCAGAAGTTAACCGAACTCCCAGTAATTTAATACTTTTGTTATTAATAAAAGGCATATATAAATAACGTACTTAAATAAAACTAACTTTTTCAGCATTTCCTAGACAATGTTCACTTGCCAATGTACGCCTCACATGCAGTTTTGGACCAACATCGAAGACAATTCAAAAAACGGGTAAGTACGCAATACGCCGTTTTGTAAATAAAGAAGAGCGGCGGTGATAAATACAATCTCAATAATCTGTACGGTGACTCTCTACCGTTTGCAGTGGGTGCATTGACACAGGGGCGGGCTACTCACACTATTTTGGGCGGTGCTTAAATGATACAGAACTGACCACCCAACAAGAAAATTATATGTATTTTAACAATATAAAATTACAGAAAAACAGCGGTGATACAACCACAGCGGACAAGTGTCAACCAAGTGTGAAGCCATGGGCGGATGCAGGGCGCTTGCCGCTAGAATACCTGAACTTGGCCGGAGCCCAGCTGGATGACAAAACCCTGTCTGATATTCTTGCGGCACACCATAATGCTCTAACCTCAATTGATCTCACTGATATTAAGGTAAACTTAGAATAGAACAATGTAAATAACAAATAAGTAAAACCACACATTCAAATGATATATCGTCTTGGTGCTAAAACTTGGAAAAGTTTCCCGCGCAGTATCCTAGGAAGCAACATTGTTATACACATGTTAATGGAAAATGGAGGGATGAAAGAAAGTCAAGAGTCAAAAGCTCCTAAAAACTACATTAATTTGGGTTAAACACCGCTCGAGGTTACTGCGCTGGAAAGCTAGCTCTTGATACAGACTATTATATATATAAATGAACTGAAAAAAGTGAACTTTAACGTTCTGATTGAGTGAATTCCCTGAAGCATTGGTTTATTAGTGGTCTCAATAGTATGTACTAATTCTTTTATAATATTGTTTTTGCTTTGTTTATTGTAAGTATATTTACAAATACTTTATAGGGTATATCTGACAGCTGCAATACACTTCTGGAGACTCGTAAGATACGCTTCCCTAAACTAAGAGCTCTACGGATGACTGGCATGGAGTTATTGTCAAGACCTAATATTAGGAGGTTAGATACAAATTTAAATTTTTGACAATATTTTATAATTGATTATATTAAAAAATTCTAAATATAAAGAAAATTTACTTATACAGTGGATATTCTTTCTTAAAACTATACAAAGAAGTTGAAGTATTTAAAATATATTTAAAATAACAACTAATACTTTTTCAGGAAACCCGGTGACAGACGTGGCTATCGTTTCCCCGTTTTGGGCGAGGAGGATCTTTTAACTCAAGGGGGGTCCGGCCGTCTAGACCAGATGAGAGAAGTACGCGGCGCCCCATTGGGACATGTGGCGTCTATGCATCTAGGAGTCGCCCAGATGCAGAACCAAAGCAACTACAATCCGGGATTCGAACACAGGTTTGTATGTAATAATAAGGGTACATAGACCACCCTGGGAGCTTAAAAAATAAACAGTTATCCACTTGATTCAAAGACAACTGTATTCATTTCTTTGTTGGAAACAGACTACTAAAGCATTTTTTGTCATTTATACATACGAGCAATAAAACTAAAACAATTAGAATGTTTCAGTTCTGCCATTATGTTCAACAACAGCAATGCCCTTTCGTCCCTCCCTGAAGCTGAAATTGACTGGCCGGAGGAGATTCCAGATGAAGAAGAGGTCCCGGAGCCGGAAATATTCACATCCAGGTGTTCCGAAATCACAACATTGCTACTACCAAGAGTGAGTTTTATCAAATTATAACAAATACCGCCCATCACAGAAACATTGTAGACCGCCTATTAAGTAATACATATTTAAAAACTTTTTATTTAGGGTCGAAAATTCCCGGAAGATGAAGAAGAAAGTCCCAATGAATTCCTATCCCGAGTACTGAGACCCTTGAAACATCTGAAGGCTTTGGATCTGTCCTACTGGAGTCGGGTAAGCTTTTATATATGACCAACTAGTTAAATAATAAGACCTCCCACCAAGCTAATCTATATTTTTAGCTTGACGACCTTCGCTGTTTGCATCCACTGAACCTTACATCTCTTACCTTATATGATGTACCAGATCTGTACCGCGCTATTGACAGTCTAGCCCTTCTCACCGAATTAAAGTTAGTTTAGAAACTATTTTAATGACCACAACCCCCGACAAAGTCAATCATTATACTTTGGCTTTCAATAGAACATTTAATTTATATAAACGTTACCGCTGCTATTTTAGACACCTGGACTTGTCTCAATCTTCTCGGGATACCGGCTTGTACCCGCGGCCCTGTTCCACCCTCCACAACCTCGTTGTAAAACTACCAAAACTGCGCAGTCTCGATATATCCTCCACAAACTTAGCAGCACAACCCAGTCTAAATGACTTCCCACCCAAACCAGACGGAGCCCCGTAAGTAATTTAAAGTATTCACTTTGTGAGGTCTAAGCCAACCAAACAGAATTCTATAAAACCACTCATTCGGTTTAGACAAGATGGTTACGTACGGTCTGACATAATCGGGTTGCGTTTCTTAAAGAATCCACTGGACTATCTTGGATTGTTTAATTGTGATACAGCAAGCCATTTTGGAGAAATACCTGCTAAACATATATCCGGAGACTGCAATGAAGATCAGGTAAAATTATTAAGAACATTAAATAATTTATTACTGCTCTGATTTTACCTTACAACTATTTTTTAACTATTTATAGTTTGTATCAAGGGTTATATTCCCAGCTAAGTATCGTCCTGGAAAAAGCCGTAATATAAAAAAGAATGTACTTGGAAGAAAAGGCTCACAATCTACCGATTTTCCATTTATATTTATATAAAACCACCTTTCTCCAGAATACCGCGCTAGAATTCCACAATCTTCTATTCATATGTTTATATATTTAGATAGTAACTTCACTGCGAATGTACAAAGACCGAGCAGGCCTGCTTCAGTCGGTACTTAACGAATCCTATCAACTCTACCGATTCGGAAATGCCACCCCATTGAAAAGACACACAGAAGCACTGCATCTTGTATTGGAGGCAATGCAGAAGCATCTCGATGATAGTACCTTGCAGGTAGGTATTTTGCTAGCTTATAAATCTAATTAGTTTATTAATTTTTAAATAAACGTAATAAATACAACTGTTACAGATAGCTGGATCGGCCAGTCTTTTCTATATAATTCGTAAGGTTGAGATGAACCGGGACACTAAGAAACAGGTTGTTAGTGCTCTACTAAATGGTTAGTTAATTAAAAACTATTAAGTTTATATAAAAATATTTAAAAATTGATGAAAAAATTAAACAATTTTATTTTAGGGATGGAAATCCACATGGAAGAGCAGGTTATGGTCAGAAACTGTTGTCTTTCTCTTTGTCAATTCGAAATACCTCAGGAAATTCTTTTCGATTATAGGTATTTGAATTATTATAAATAGAATATATTTATAATAGTAAAACATAACAATAATTTTAATAAATAAAATGTTTCAGTCGTCTGGCCATTCTATTGGTTAAAGTTCTCGAGTTGCACAATGCGGATAACCTCACACAAAGAATAGTCGTATTCCTGCTTAACTCCATGGCCTGTCATGTTGAAGGAGACCAGAAAGTACAAGTGGGCAGCTTCGGAGCCATTGAGGTTAATACTTTAATCATATTAATAACTTTTTTATTACAGAATTGACATTCTATTAATTCGCGAAACCAGTATTTAGTGAATGAAGATAAATATAGTCTGTCTCAAGACCTAGGATTCCAGCGCGGTGCTTGTACGCAGATTTTATTTTTTCACGGCCGCGGCTGCGTACAAGCACCGCGCTGGAATCTTAGGTCTTGAGATAGACTCTATAATCTTTTTAAAAAACTAGGCTGTGAAAGTAGCATTTCCAGTATTCTATCATTTGCTCAAACAAAACTTTTTTCTAGATGATTCTTGACCAAATCACTCGTAAGCTAGCCACGACCACCTGTGACGATGTTATGGAAGTCGGTTGGAGTTTCCTGTGGAATATTACTGGTATGTAGCATTATTAGTTTAGTGTAAAGAAATTAGTCCTTCCAATACTCTCAATTACCCTCAAAAATTGTTCGTATTTTTAAAGTTGTATTCGATAGAGATAGTCATTCTGAATTGAAATATGGAAACCGATTGTTTAAACATTGCTTTTGAGCAAAGTTATGGCCTTCTGAAAAGTAATGTGTAGGCGGGGCTCTGGTACCACTTTGGGTAAGGGTTATCCGAATCCCGCCCCCGCAACCCTGCGGCAAATTGAAAAACTCTTCAACTAGAAGCAGGGCTGGCAAAAGGGAGGGCCGGCCCGGGCCGGCTCTCATTTTCGAAACCGATCAATAATGCTCCAAATTTTCCAAATTTTCCAAATTTTTGAATTTTTTTTTAAAAATTGGAAATTTTGGAAAAAAATTTTGGAATTTCGCAACAGTGGGGCCTGGAGGGCCGGCCCGGGCCTAGAACTTCAGATAAGAGCCCTTGCCACCCCTGGTATTTAGCAGTAAATTTCCAGATGTACTCTAAAATATTTCGAACAATTTCGCTAATCATAATAAATTTCCTTTAAAGGCACGGTAAACTCAAAAATTTGTTGCTCATTTTCACTTCGAAAAATGCGTATTTCATTGACAAAAGTGGTAAAAATACCTTTAGTTGTTCAAATTTGCTTATAGTAGTTTTCGACTTTTGCAAGTTGCGGCAGGGTAGTGTGGGCGGGATTCGGGCATCGATGCCGGATCCCGCCCGCTTTCAGCATTTTGTAATAATCATAATTTTGCTCAAAATTGATGTATTAGACTTAGATTTTTATATTTAAATTCAGTTTGACTAACTCTATCGAATAAAACAATAAAAAATAGCAACAATTTTTGTGAGTACCGTGGCTTTAATTTCCCATTTTCTTCGGGAAATGAGGTTCCCAGAAGAAATATCTGCATGGAGTTCCCAATGAATATTGAGATCTTTTCAGATTTCCCAGAAACACAACTACTTTGTTCCATAGAAGTTCTTCGTTCAATCATTCGACTACTGGAATTTCCTTATAGACAGATGTTAGCTCTTTTTATTTTTATGTAAGATTTACTTATTTTAAGACTATTGTACACGTTCAATCGAATATAACTTATTATTAAATATATATAGACGGTTGTTAATAACTAGAAACTTTATTTAGCTTTAAAGAGATAGTATAATTAAAATAATAATCTAAATTTTATTATTTTTAGATTAAATGGGCCACTTCTACTTCTTCCATTTGTTGTTCTATGCGCTTCGAATTCGGTCAAAACAAAATCCAAAAAGTTAGGTTAGTCGTTGATTATTTAATATAGGAAAAATTCTTAACCTAAAGAGTTACTGTATGTTGGCAACCTTCCAGGTTTTGAAGCAGCGTCTTTACGCATATAACAATTCCAATGTTTTAAATATCTGATATTACTATTTAGCTTCAACAAAGGATACTGTCAAAGTGGTCACCGAAGTTCCTAAGGAAGATAAGCCTGTACAGCCAGTCCCAGCAGCTACACAAGCTACACTGGCTTCTGTAGCTGAAGAGAAGGTATATTGCTTGTGATCAGACGTAACAATATTGTTTATACTTGTGTTATGAACCTAATTTAGTTTGAGAAATTGAGTTTTCTAAGATACAGAGTGTGAAAGAAGTGAGTAATGGGGTGGGAGTACCCTCCTTCTGGAATGAACATCGAACGGAATCCGCTTTCCGAAAGGATGAAAAAATAACATAAACTTGGAGAAATTTAGACCTTTCTTTATTATAATAATCCGCCAATAAGAATATTATTTAATATATTTTAGGCTAAACCAGCGGCAGTTACCGATTCGTTTGATGCGCTACAGCCAAATGTGATGTGGTGTGCACGATACAAGGAGGTACGAAAACATTTAATTAAAAGAATATTAATAATATAACAATATTATAGACAATATTATAGACAAGTTTAGTAATTTGAGACTACCAATTACAAAAAAAGCTCAACAAAAAGATTAATCTCGGTTTATTCCTCCTGTTGGGCATCGTTTAGTGTAATATCACAACTTATACTTTTCAATTTCATTTCTACACTTAACGGCTTAGTATATATCCAACAGTTTCTCATTAAACACTCGAATATATATTATGTTGGGGTTGTATTTGGTTAAATTTTCTCGATTGTCCGCTAAAATTGTCCCAATTAAGTCTGGTCTGTAGAGTTAGGCAGCGCGGCCCGAAGCCCAAAAGCTAGTTTCAACCCGAAGCCCGGGCTGGCGGGTACCGGGCCCAACGGAGCACTGAATCTAACTAATTTTTCTATTAAATGAGCCTGCTTTTAGGACAAGGCCTCTACCGAATTAGCTAAGGACAAGAACCCGGAGTATGCTACCTTTAACTGTTTGGATAAAGAAGATTACGAAGGCCTACAGAATGAGGTTAAAGGCTAGAAGAAGCAGTAACACTTGAATATACAACATTTATAGATGCTAGCGATAATAAACGTATTCAGAATACTATCTTTATTATTATATAATACTTTAAAGACACGGTACACTCTAAAAATTTTCCTCATAAAAAATAACATAAAAAAATATTAACTCAATTCTCAAGATTATATCTATTTGATTGTTGATAATTTCTTTCCAAGCTCTTGGTTCACTTCTTGCCGTTTGCATCCAAACTTATCCTAGCTGTTCCTTGAATTGATCGATAGATTAAATTAAAAAATGAAGAACAAGTGAACATATGTTTATGATCATTTTGAGTGGAGTTATGACAGTTTACAAATACGCCACCTACGGGTAGCTGAAAAGGGGCGGAGTCCTAGCTAACTCACATCAAACCGTTAGTATGCAGTAAGCCCCTTTTAAGGCCCCCCCCCATATCCAGAAAAAGGCAAATTCGCAATTGCGGATGCCTACGTATACCACCGCGCTCTGCGGCCTTTTGTTTGTTATAGACTATAGTTATATTATTAATGTTAATAGGTTTTATATCTTTATCATTTGTTATATCCCGATATCCTCATTGCCATTTAATGTTCCCATAATACCAATGAGTCTTATTTCTCATAAATATATTTTAATTATATTTCAATTAAACTAACCATTCTATATTTTATATTTTTCTCGGCTCAGTCGGTTTGATGTCTGAAGAAGCCTTAGCATTTAAAAAAGGCCGTGTGAGTTATTCGACTGTTTTTTTGGTTCATGCTGCCACAGGTCGGGTCAATATTTCGCATATACATATTATTTGTGCTGGAAACGGCTTAACGGCTCCGTCTGACCAGATGCCCGTGACGAGCTTTACCGCCATTGGTGCGGGCCAGAGAAGTTGGACTAGATGGTGTCAGATGGCCATGGTATTCAGCGAAGAAGGCAGTTAATTCGCCGAATAAACATAAAGAATAATTGAAAACTAACATTAGGTGTAATCTGTACAATATAGTTGGTTACTATTCCATTGGGCATATGAGCAAGTATAACAATGAGCATTCTTTTTGTAATTACTAAAAAGTATTAATTTTATGACTATTTGAGAAAAGTAATTATTTCTACTCTTTGATTATTATTAGCTTATTAGGTTATTACAAACCGTTGGGAAGTGATTGAGAAGCTAGGTGCAGGAGCATGTGGAGCTGTCTACAAAGTACAGGATAAAAAGTATTCAAAGGGAAAGTTTATGGCAGCTCTTAAGGTAATAAACATTTGTTTTAATATATTGTTATATTATACGATTATATGAAGTATAATATTTATTATATATAAAGAATTGATAACAATATAGTGTATAGGAGTATGCTTTATTTGCATTTTTAGCATCATGCTTAGCAGGGCTGAAAAAAGGCCGGCCCGGTCCGGCCCGTTTCTCAAATTTTCGGCACCGGCCGGCCTGTTTTTCATAAAAGTTAGTTTTCAGTGCTATTTTTCGGCATTAAGAATAAATAATGCAACAACAACTTTATCTATTGATGTTTTTGGATACTTCTATCAGAATATTTACCTAAATCAGTCTATTTTCTCATAAAAAATGATCCCTGCGCGGGCCGGCTTTTTGAATTTTCGGCCCCGGGCCGGACCGGCCGTGAAATTCCCAGCCCTGATGTTTAGGTGATACCAGTCTCGACCATCCTACGATCCTGGCGATAAAAACTTTATATTTTCTTTAATTTTGTTAATATTTTCTCTTTATTTTAGTGTGAGAAACGTTCGGATGAAGAAGAGGCTGTGCTAAAGCTAGAAGTAGCTGTTCTTAAGAAACTAAAGAACTCTCGTTATGCTATTAGATTATTAGATGCTGCAAAAAGACCAAAATATAAGTAAGTTATGCGAATATAATATAGCACTTTGCTTCTGTTGTACATATTATAGTTAACAGGGGGGAATAGCCTTAGATTCCTATGGATTCGCAGAACTACTCGATAACCACAAGGGGACCCCTTGATTTGCTTTAAAATATATATTAGAGGGTGGATTGACAGTATTATTAAAGGTATTAGCTATGGTTAGTGAATACTCCTTCCTAATATTCTAAGTCTATATCTACATGTTTATATAAAAAGAACAAGTGTTTTCTATTCTTATTGTTTCAGCTTTATTGTAATTACAATGTGTGGTAAGGACCTAATGAGTCTTCGTAAATCGGTAGAAGAAGGCTTCACAGAATCCAGAATACTAAGAATTGCATTAAACTCTCTATACGCTATAAAAGAGGTAGTAACCAATGATTTAACAACCATTTTGAAGGCAAAATTTTGCAACTCTGCGTATCGAGCACGCGCATTGCAGTCTAGGTATGAAATATATTATACTTATTTTTAGATTTTAGTTCTAATATAACAATGTTTTTTGCTGTTAAAATAACTACATTGTTAAAATAAAAAGAATAATAATTAACTTAACTATAACTATTTAGCTACATGAAGTTGGCTATGTACACCGTGATATAAAGCCCGGTAATATAATGAATGGCCTAGTTGGTATTGAGAAAAGAATTATGTTCTTAATTGATTTTGGTAAGTATTTGGTTAAAAAGTGTTTAAATGGTTGTTTTAATACTACTATTATTATTATTATTAATAATATTTAAATATATCTTTCTAGGCATGGCCCGTCTATTCATCTCCGGTAATGGTAAACAGACTGAAATTCGGCGACAGCGAACAACAGTATTATTAAGAGGAACTCTTAGATATTGTTCAATTAATGTACATAGAAGGCTAGAACAGGTAACAAGGTATAGATAGAGTCGGTGGAAAAGGCTATGGTACGATATGAACACTTTATTGAAGCGTGGCTGAGCAATGGCGCGCGAAAAAAACTTAATTTTCTTTCTAATTGAGCACGCAGACCTTTAAAAAGCATATTGTTGTCAGCCGACTATAATTAAACTAATTTTAATAAATTACGACTGAATACATTTATCACAATAGAATAGAACTTATCAGTTTGCTAAGTAGTAGGGAGACTAGAATTGTCAAATGCTTGCGTTTTTCTGTTTACTAGATGAAATATAGTAGTACTAACACACACACTATATATATATATATATATCCGTGTTGGTGGTCGTGAGGTTTCGGAAACTAAGGGAAGTGTCAACTAGAAAAAGGGTTTGGGTGTTTAGGAAATACTATCCAAATGACCAATAATTCATCTGGGACAAAATAGTTCCAATTGACGCGGCTTCAAGGCCAATACAACCAAAATGAATCGGACTCGTCTTAACCTAGTGTCAATGGGTGTAATATTATTACAAAATGAGATAGTAGCCAAGTCTATTAGCTTCGAATTAAAACAGAAATAAAGCAACTAATAATTTATTCCAAATGTTCCTTATTCTAAGAATTTTGAAATAGTTTATAAATATATTTAGGGTAGAGTAGACGATTTATGGTCTTGGATCTATGCAATGTGTGAATTATACGGCGGATTACCATGGAACAGACTTAAAAAAGAAGAAGATGTTAGACAAGAAAAAAAAAAAAAAAAAAACAGATCAAAAAGTATTTGAAGTAAGAAAGTTTAGAAGATTATAAGAAAATTAGAAAACAAATGTAATAGTATAAGGAAATGGTAGAAATGGGCTGCTCATCTATAGTATAAGGAATTGTAGCTTTTAGTACATGACTGTATCTTAATCCGTGAAGATTGCGCTTCATTAAAGGTTCAAAGCTATGTATTTAAGCTATTTCATTAATTAAAAGATATTAGAATTAGAATATCTTTACAAAGTTAACCAACGAGTAATTAATATGACTTTTATTTAAAGAAAATTAATGTTTACTCCCAAAAAACAACTAACTGAACTGAAAATTTTGAAATATTCTTCACAATGTTTTGTTTTCCATTTCTTTCCGAATATCTTTTTTATATTCTATAAATATGGTTAATTTTAGTATTGTCCTGCCGTATTTATCCGTATTGCTGGATATCTTCGCTCTCTTAAATATGAATCTAGACCAGACTATAAAAAACTATACGATCTAGTAAGTTTACTGTTTAGTATTTTAAGAATATCTAATGTTTTAGATTTATCTAGATGTATAACTATTCTTTTATAATTATTATATTTTAGTTAATTAGCTCTATCCGTTCGGCGGGTTACTCCTTACAAGATCCTTTTGATTGGGAGACGGAAGATGAAACCGGAGCTATTGTAACTGCTATGGAATACAGTGAAAGAGAAAAGAAGACGCTTAAGGCGTTGCCAGGTCCGAAAAGAAAAACATAAGATAATAGTGTGGAATTAGAGAAAAACTATGAGTGCTTTACTGAATATAAACATAATAGAGATGGTCTGCTCAGGTGGTTCGCCGACGAATCGATGCCGAGCTGAACCGAGTGACCAATCTCAAAAACATAACAATCTCTATAATGCCTAAACAACGAAATTTCGAAAGTTTCCTAAGAAACCAGTTCCAATGTTATATAAGTTGTTAATCTTTATAAACTTAATTATTATTGCTATTAATATTAATACAATTATTTTTATTGCTCTTTCCAGATGATGAAGTTGATTTCCTAATGTTTCCCCATTTACATCCGCGTGTCTTTGCTAAGAATCAACTTGGAATGTGAAGAACAAATAAGAAATAACAATAACTTCTATGCTAAATTACATAAAGAAAAAATTCTCAATTATTATACGAAACAGTAAATAAATATTTAGCAAAAATGTTTTGTTATTTATTTTATTTTACTTGAATGTAAGGTCCTAGTTAAAGTGTAAAACACAAATTAGCTCTTCTATTTTACGTAGATAAAGGCAAACCTATGTATACCATCGCGCTCGACGGTCTTTTATTTGTTATAGACTATAATGTATATTTGTATTGATATTTACATAAAAAGGGTCTCGCTACTGTAGAATCTCTATAGACAATCCTTATCAAACTAGAATATTCTGTCATTATATAGTCCAGAACAAGAGCTTCGTTTCCAGCGCAGTATTCTGGAGACATGAGGTGTTGGATTAAAATGAATGTATTAGCAAGAAAAACCCCAAATCCTCCAATATTCCTGATTGGTCTCTGATGTAAATAGATGATGAAGTTATCTGACATTAGAGCAATAGGTTTGCTTCAATAAGTTACAATTCGGGTAGTGAGTACTTAAACATTACAAGAATACATAGCAGTAAAGAAGACATTTTTATATGAGACCACACATCTTTTATAACAAAATGTAAATATTTGTTCAGTTAATTATCCATCTATTGACAAATCTTTGTATTTTGATGTATTTAGTTTGATTATTAGATTTGTTGTCTTATTTATTTATTAGATGATGAGATTAAAAAAGATGCAAGTTATGCTAAATCAATTCTCGGGAGGGGTTTGGTCATATATGCACAACCTTAACTGTTTATCATGATGATTAGAGCAATAATCATGCCTACAGTTGGCATTTTGTTGCTATTTATACAGGTAATGATGTATTTTTTGTGAACTACACCGATTTCTCATTTTAAACTCTTAAAACAAACTAACTTATATGTTAATAGAAAAGACTTATCTAATTATTCATTAAAGCGAATGCAACACAATTTCTTATATAAACATTATAATAAAATAAAAACATAAATAAAAACATAAATATAAACATAAATATAAACACAAATATAAACATAAATACCCTTTTCTTATTAGAATCTTCTTTGCTATTCCTCTTCTTTTTGTTCATTTTTTGTTAAAGAAAGATAGTTTTTTATTTCTTTTCGCAGTTTTGGATTACATTTGGCATAAATTAGAATGCGAATAGCAGATGAAACCATATAACAAATACTCACAGTGTCAGAGAGGGCTGAAAATATAATATTAATAATGATAGTTTTAATTTATGGTTCTGAAGCTTCGCTTAAGATATATATATATATATATATAGTCGAAAAATACTGTGCGCTCGCCGTTGCAGAAATGGGCAGAGGGCGCGTAAATTTAATTAAATGATGGCTGAGGGCAATAAGGAACATTTTGAATTATTTACATGTTTTATTTGCTTGTTTTATATAAATGTATAACCACAACTATCGATTCTATCATAAATTTAAATGTAAAGCGACTGTTAGCCTTAAGAACGCACATCAGTCTTCAACGATCACTTAATTAAATTACGCGCCCGCTTCCCATCTCTGCAAAGGCGCGCGGACCGTAGGTTTGAAGACTATGTATGTACATATATAACATTGTTCAAGAGTACATAGGAGACCTTGCCTTTCTTTTTACTTTTGAATTTAACTAAAGAACTTTATAGCATGCTCGGTTTTTCTAATTTACTAACGGTACTTAAATTATTAATATCCTAAAGAGTTTATTAAGGATTTGAAATGTTTACCCTTAATGTATTAATGATCTAAAACACACCTATATAAAAGTTGCTAGACTGATTTCTATCTTCAGATATATATAAATATTCAGAGTCGAATCTTTCTAGAAAAGTTAATAATAAATGTACTCCATTACATACTAAATAAGACATAACAATAGTCAACATAGTGTATATAGCATTACGAAGTTGTGAACGCTTGCTTCTTGAAGATCTGTAAAATATTATTAAATATATATTAAAATAAACTTAAATAGGGTTAGATTCTAATCTATTTAGTTATTTAAAGACATTATAAAGGGTAACAATAACATGCTGAAATATCTATGACTATCAAAGATTAGAAAGACTTAAAAACTTCTATCGCAATCATATTCTTTGTCTTCAACAAGAAAAAGTAAATTAACAGTTTCCGTATGTAAAAACTTTATTGTTATTATATTACTCTTTATTTAAAGATACAGAGACTTAAAACATAGTTCTTTAATATTATATCTATTTTGACTATTTTGATTATCAAATGTATCGTAAGAGTTAAAACAGTTATAATCCCTTATTTATAAATATAACTATAACTATATGTATCTAAAGATATTCATGCTTACTAAAAGGGAATATAAGGAATAATACTGTCTTTATAGCAATCAATAACAATTTAATAACTATATATTCTAAATGTTCCGTGCATTTATATTCTTCTACTTACGTGAGCAAAGTGAGTAATCTGCTGCCGAAGTTAGGCCTTTGTCTTCTAACAAAAAAGAAAGTTTGCTACTTTTTAAGTAAGAAGTACTTTTTCTTATTATGTAAGGGAAATGTCCCTTTTACAATAAATGACAATTTATACTAAGAATCTATTAAGAATTCAAAAGATAGCAATTTTCAGAAGCAATTGAGTATTTATATCCGGTTTCTTAGATGGGAAGAATAGTCTAGGTTTTTCTGAAGACTCTGGGATTCGCGGATTCTAGGTGAGATACTTTGAGACATTAAGTTTGCACTAAACGGGCATTGGGTCATCTTTTTCGGCGACAGGGTTGGGTGGAATTCCGATCCCTACTCTCGTGGAGTCCGGACAGCGATGATTTTTATCCTAGTTAAGAATATTTGAGATATTTTGTGTACAGAGTAATTTATGTGATATTCTTTTAAAACATAGCAAATAATGTGACTAGGCTTCAAATACAGTACCATGAGAGGCGCGGTGCTAAATAATTTAAAAACCATTCCCCTTATCAAAGTACATTTTTTTTTAACACCGCTGATCTCTATGATACCGCAGTGTAAAAAAATACTAAATATGATATTAACTATTTACCTGTGTATTAATGATTCTCTCATAACTTCTGTTGCAACTTCTAAAAGAACGTAGTTTTCCGGCAGATTAAGTCTTTTTCCATCCGTATTTGTAGAGTTTTTCTTTATATTAAAGTTAGATAAACGAGGTTTTATTGTTGAATACATCTAAAATAATAAGAGTTTAAAAAGAAATAAACATTTATAAAATGAACTCAGACTGCCGGCTTACAAATTGTAAGTTTGGAGTTGTATATATACTTAAGAAATGATGTTCATATCGAAGAGTGTCCACGGACTTACATTCTTTGGTAGTACTGAAGCAGACGGCTCGGTTGATTGTCCACGAAGAAGTGGGCGTGGAATTCGAAAATTTTCGTTTTGCAGAAAAGCGTCTCCAGCAGTGGGCGGGACCTGCGTAGGCCACACCCAGTTCTTTGAGGGCAAATGACCGAACCGCCTGCTTCTGTACTACCCATTTTTTTATACAGGAAACCGCTGTCTTTCAGAGATGCAAAAACCCTTTATTTTATTCTACAGCCCCGATACGAGGTATGACAGAGTAACCTGTATTTCTATTATGACATAGTTGTTCTTAAAGCACTGCATTTGTTTAGTATTATAGTAAACTGATGTTTGTATAATAATAATAATAATAATAAGAGTTATCTAACTTACATGTTCTTTTTTCTCTTCTAACAATCTTTTTACAATAATTATATTTAAAATAAGCAATACAAAGAAAGGAAAGCATGTCTGTAGAGCTGTTATTACTTGGAAGTCGAAGACATAATAGGCTGAAATAACTTATATTAATAATATTATATATGACTATCGCAGTACCATCAGGAGAAGCCGTGTTCTATAGAATTAAATGTACCGCTGGCATACTACTCCCAGTCAAGTTTTCATTCATTTTTGTTTAACACCCCTGCTCCACATTACACTATATAGTAAAAATGGGCAGCTGGGCAAAGTAAGCGCTTAAGTCCGCTGGGCTGGACTGGGCTCGGTTGATAATTTAATTACTTTGGCTCAGGCTGGGCTGGGCTCAGTTTTATGACCGCCAGGGCTAGGCTGGACAGGGCTCAGTTTTATGACCGCCAGGGCTAGGCTGGACAGGGTTGACCCAAAATGCCCATCTCTAATACATTGACACCTAGTTTATGCACTACTGCTACCTTAATCAAACTTTCGAATTCCCAATAAATGTTTTACTGTTTTCAACTTAAATAGTTCAATAAAATATCTTAGAAACCTAGTACACTATTTTTGACTTGATATACTTTCAAAGAGAGCAAAATTTGGTTTTTTGGTCTGAATAGAAAGGATTGCAGCACGGCATAATGCTATTGCGGCGCTATTAAGAATTGTAAGAATAGAGGTTCACTTCCTAAACGATTTATTGAAATTATATTAGAAATCGGTTTCTACTATGTAAGAAGTAGCGACGGAACGACAAGCTATCAATCTTTTAAATGCCGGCAAAAACAGTTAAAATTGAAACCTTATTCATATACCTCAGCTGTTCTACCGAATATGATTAGTTTATGTAAGATTATATAATACATTTAAAATATTAACGAAGAGTGCCGTATTCTAGTCTGTTTTTATACTTTCAGAGGCGTTACAAATGGATCGCCATTGTCTTTGTGAATACCATTTAAATTTTCTCTTCAAATCAAAATACTGCAGTTATATTTTATAATAAGACACCGCACTATGAGTTTAGTCTTTCTAATAAACTATATTAATTCTTTCTTTATATGTTTATCTATTCTTACCATAACTATCTGATGCCCATTCTGCCGGTGACACAGATTCACTACGGAAATAGTCATCACAGGCGGGAAATTGCTTTACCTAAAATAAAATTAATTTGTTAATATTATTAATATTGTTTGTAATATTTCATTTGTCGAAGATTTGAATACTCCCGCCGCAAACGTCCTTTTGATCAGTGCCGAGAAGAGAAGGACGGCTGGGCCCGGTAGGGGCTCGTTTTGTTTTTAAACTAATAAAACTCATTTTAGTTTACATTTATTTATATTTAATAACGTACATCAGTAGCAAAAAGAACGGGAATTCGAAGAAGAATGGATAATATAATAAGAAAGAATACAGTTAGATTTCTGCCACGATCATTAAATACAATACTGAAGAACTCCCTAAAATTAGTATTCATAGTTCTATAACAACGCTGCTCCTTTTGATACCGCGCTTATTCCCTATATTTATGATGTCTGAATTGCCGTTCCTTAGTGGAATATGTGCTTCCTTGTAAATAATAACATTAGTTTGTCATATCCTTTTTAGAAGAAGAAAAAGTAAAAATAACTTGCAGAAGAGAAAGGAATCGGAAATGTTTATATAATAATTACAGAAAACAGATATTAGCAAGTCATTTATGGTTTAAAGTTTTAGCACAAAAAAGCAATACCCATAATAAGAGCTGGTTACCGGCCCGGCCCGACCTGAATTTTGAAACCCCGGCCGGGCCGTGTCGGGCCGGACAACCAACTCTGCCCATAAAATGTGTCTTGAATCTACCTTTCATTTAGGAGTTATTGATCTGCGGCAGGTTTACTGTAGTTAATCTCAAATTGTGATATGCCATTCATTAGAAAGTTTATTAACTCAAAAGACTACTTAAGATTCGTCTTCCAGGCATTATGGAAGATTGAAAATTAAAACAAGCGTTACAGTATCCCGTTGATCCTAATAAATACTCTTCTGATTTCATAAACTAACCTCGTTTTCTCCCTGGTGGTCCATAAAAATCTCTCAAAAGTAATTAAAATAAGTATAAATGGTATAGCAAATTGTACTGTTTTAGCCACGAAGAATACAGGAACAATGTACCGGTGATATAAAAAGAATAACATCTAAATATAATAATAATATTATTAATATTAATATTAATAATAAATATAAATACCTCATTCTTCATATATACAAATCCTGCATCCACTCCAAAAAGTAATAGATAAGTTAGACAAATCAACATGTCTAGTCCAGCTAGTACTAACATATAAATGGAAGATGGTAAAGAACGACAAAATACTAACATTAATAACTAAAATAAAGATATAATAATAATAATAATAATAAAATATACTTTATATTAATAATAATAAAGGGTTTATTCTTTTGGCGGAAAACGTAGTCTTCCAGAATAACCATTCGATGTTAAAGGCTGCTTCAGATTCCTTGACCGTTTTTTGCAACATATTTTTCGCCCAACAATTCTAGATCTCTATGATAACATACAGAATTACTCCCTCCCTTAGATTTCGAATTTTCCATAATAATTTTCTTTTAGTGACGTAAAAATGCCATTTTCTTATTAAATTTCAATCAAAACAAGCATCCTCTAAAGCAATAGAGGTCTTGCAAAACATACTCCTATTTCAATATGTAATTATAGAAAAACGACAAATTTTAAATACAAAGCATTTAATATTATAATTTGTTATAAGATGTTTAGGCAGGCTCTAAATTGTTAAAAAAGCCTTAAGGCTATTCGAGCTTTCACGAAAAGTTTGTTAAAAGAATAAATATAGACTTCATCGCTGTTATAGTCTCTAACTAAAAGAAGACTGCAGTGCGCGGTGTTGTTCAAGGTTTCAAAAATCGCTCGTTCTGTGCCAAATTAAACTTCCATTATATGATTTGAAGCGTAAGTTTAGGTAGTTGTCAGAAAAATCCTATTGTACTAGTTTTATTTTGTATCATATCCAGAAAAAGACAAATACGCAATTGCGGAAGCCTATGTATACCACCGATCTCTGCGGTCTTTTGTTTGTTATAGACTATAACAACTCCTTGCAGACTAAATAAAGTTCGGCCTCGGTTTGTTTTAGCCTATCGCAATGCACCTAAACTAAATAGTTCCAACATAAACTTACAAAATTAGCAGCCACTCCATAGAAACTAATAATAGAGAATGATGTTATTATTATAAAACGTTGTGAAGTATAACCCTCGAAGAAACCACATATATCTTCTGTTTCTGTTGAATTTACGCCTATTTCATCAAGAGAAGTCATGGCTGAAATAATTTATAAATGTAAAATATAGACGGGTTTATGTAGAAAATAGTTCACATTTATTAATACATGGAAAATAAAAGAAACAAGAAAAAGAAATGGTGGAACGTAGGCCTAAAACGCTCTGAATCCACTGATGTAACCAAATAGAACTTTGATGATTTGGCAGAAGGCCAGAATGCTCCGTCATATATTCACTGGTGCTGGGATACAAGAAAGAAACTACTCATGTAATCTGTACTGTAATCCAAATATTGATATCGGAATAAGATACTTTACTTTATTATTTGTTTATTTAATTTCCCATAACTTAATAACTTCACAATACAATTTAAATAAATAAATAACTTGTAAAGTACTAAATATAAACTAAAAGCTCTTATATTTAAAAATAACTAAATTATCTAAACTACTTTAATTACTTTAGAATGTATTGTTCTTGTTTTAAACGTCTTAGAATAATAAAATAGTAACAAAACAACAATTATCTTTAGTACTTTACTTGCAATTACGAAGAATTCTATTATTTTCGACTAAAATCTCGAGTTTTTCAGTCGAAACTACGAAAAATTGTAGGTTCTTAGTCTGTGTAGTGGAATATTTAAGAAAGAAAAGGTCTAGGCTTCAATTTAAAAAGAAATTTAACAAAAGAAATAAAGAAACATAATAGAGTTTAAAAGGAAGAAATGCAAAAGTTTATACAATTATTGTTATAAACGTTCATTTTAAATATGTAAAGAGCTGTATTCTTTTAAGTGAAGAAACTGGTGGTTGGGGAAGCGAAAGACCGAAGTTAAACAGTCAAAAACATATGATATTTATGAAAGATTATCACTTCTTCTGAAGGAATAGGGAAGATTAGTGATACAATTTAATTTAGGATCCGGTTTTCGGATGACTATAACTCCACTTAGAATAAATATTTCCGCAAGAAACTTTCAGAATCCTGTTTTTGCCAAAATTTACACCCCCACACCAATTTCAGCCAAATCGGTTGAGAAATGCAAAATATGGATGAAGGACGGATACCATAGAACATTAATATATTTAGATAGATTTATAAGAGAAAACCAGCAAGAAATCTTATTTTTTACTTTCTAGAATAAGGCAACACCCTAACAACTGCTGCACCGACTGTATCGAATAAAATGATTTAAATCGTACGAGACGCGTAACTCTATTTTCAATATAATAATACGGGGGATAATTTAGAACTGTTAGGGCCCGAACCGGTTTTCTTTTTTTATAAAAGTTTATATTTTAACTTGTTAACTAAGACCGAGCCGCCAAATACTTTTTGTATCTGTAGATATTTTCCATGTTTTTGTGTAAATTTGGTTATTTTCCATCTGAAAACATTATTTTTCTTATTTTTTGATATTTCCGACAGGTGAAGAGACGCCTTTTGCGCAAAATAACATAATTTCGAATGTTTTATGGTTTAGAAAGTGATTTAAAACAATAAAAATGAGAATAAAAAGAGGGATTTCAGTTGAATTTGTGTGTTTTAAAGGGCTAAGGTGGTGTTAAAGGGGCGTGGTCTAGAAGAGGTCAAGATTAGTCCTATAAGGGTTGAGATGAAGGGAAACGATAGGAAATAACCGAAAAATAAAATGTTTAGATTTAATAAAAGATAAATATAAAGTTAGAAGTTTAAGTTAAATAGTGCACAAAAAATATAGCCACTTTACAAATAGAGTTGACAGGGTAATATTGTTGGTTTAAAAAGAAAGAACGGTACGATAGTATAGTCTGATTCAATAGTAATAAGGTAGTGTTACTTGCGTATATATAGAATTCTTAGCACCGCGCTTACAAGCAAATTACACGCGCGTACATCGCAAGTGCAATTTTGCCCTGCGAGAAGACGCAACGGCATGTTAGTAGAAAAAAGTTTCACAATCAGAAAAAAACAAATTATTTACACTCCATAATTACTCTTCTCGTGATTTACACTATAGCTGTTCTGTTAGACAAAAATAAAGTAATTAACTTTAGAAAGCCTCGGGGACTTTAATATTACTCAAGTGATCTTGGCTGTGTAACAGGTTATCTTTGTTGATAGTCGAATTCTTTTTATATTTTAGTTTAAGCTAGCTTTTATAGTTAACTACGGTGACAATAAAACTAGTTTATTTTGAATAATATTAATATTAGTGCATATGTTATATAAATAAATATATATTTATTTATATTTATTCTACTTTATCATTACTTTTCCCTTTTAGTGTTAACTTACTGCTCTCGCGGGATTTTCAGATTATTTACTACCCTGCAACTACATTAGTCAAATAGACAACTATCTTGTAAAGTTAACTCGCAGTGAAAATAAATATAATTCTAAAGTTAATATTTAAATAGTTTTATTATATTAGTTTTATAAACAATCCACCTTATCTTTAGGTTATGAGAATTTTTCATTACTAACTAGCGTAAACGATAGTTAAAGGCAAGTTAACTAGAAATAGGTTACAATACTTTCATATAGTCAGCGCCAAGAGTAATGATGGAGTATAAAGAATTCAACGCTCGTCTGAGCCCCTTTTGCGAGCACCGCGCCAGCATATGGCGGCTACTCTCCGTTCAATATAATACTTTGCAAGTACGCGCGCGCAACTTGCCTGCAGGTGCGGTGTTAAAAATCTTATAAATACGCAAGTAACCGTTCATTATTACTCTCGGCGTTGACTATAAATATGCTTACAAAGAAAGTTGCTAATAAGTTAATAAGTTTATTTGTTTAGCTTTTGAATAAGAAAAGTGCAAAACTGGCCTTCCTTATTATTTAATTATTTTAGAGTGTTAAACACTTTGTTTTTAAGACTTTCTTTTATAAAGAAAGTGTTCAACACAATTAGACCTCACGCACCTATTAAATAACAATTCCATTTTCACACATATATGAAATGTTTCAATTTATAGCTAAAAATGTACTATGAAAAGAAAATGTTCAAATTTTTAAGAACGTGAGTTTGAAGTGAGGAAAAGTGCAACAAAGCTTCCATTTGAGAATTTTTGAGTAACGTTTTAAGGGGAAAAACCAGGAAAACCAAAGTAAAATGGCACTTAGGTCTACTTTAGCAGTTGAAGAAGCCTAACCTATTTTGTACAGGAGTGCAGTATTACCGCGCCGGGCCACCAGCCAACTAAATAGCCAGATTGTCTCGTGAATACTCCTACTTTCTAAGAAGAACACCGACCACGAGTGAACAACGATCTTTAGCTACAAACTTAAACAAAAAACGCAAATTTGCAATATTTAAAGTTCATTAATTGCAAAAATGTGGTGAGAAAGTTCTTTATATCACGAGTTTACTTGCTCTCGGAATACCTCTGTAAAGCTAGAAAAGACCACTCTTTTAAGGTAAAAACAGCAATAAAATGGAAAATAGAGGGAATAAATCATTTAAACATGAAATGGAAGCAAAATTATTATGTTTTATTGTATTTATGGGGATTTAAGTAGTTTAAGAAGATAGAGAAAGGTTTATGATCAGTTAAATGAAAATAGTGATAGTGTTATACAGAAAGTGTTCCACGTTCTAAGACTTACAAGAGTTATGTTAAAACTATTAAATAGTTATATAGTCCTTATCAAGAGCACAATATCCCGTAGATATGCGGTGTTAGACTAATATAATGATTATTTCTGATAAAAACGTTGCCAATCCACCGATTTCCTATTTACTTTTATATAACACCACTGCTCTCGCAGTATACTGCACTCATACCATCAAGTGGGTCCGGTGTCTGAAAAAGGTAAACGTTGGCGGGCCGGCTCGGGTCAGAGATGTGGGTAAAAAGCAAATCAAAATATAGATTTCTATGAACTTTATGGTGATGGTCGAACGAAAAGACAGTTTATAGCAAAAAATAACATCCAGAAATCAGTACTACCTACATATATCGACCAGTAATACTTCCTAGATGGTAATTTTAAAAAAAGTAAAATAAAATAAATAAATATTTGTTGATTTTTTCCTCGGTGAGCATGAAAAAGTCGGCGGTATAGGCCAAGCGGGCGCGGGCCCAGGTAGGATGGCCTGACTGCACTGGAAGTCAATCACTTCATACGTACTATTAGTAAATAATTCGGTGTTCTAGAAATTATTCTAAATAATTAGCAGATTGTTATCTCGAATCTTCTGTCTGGATCTCTGCCCTAGATTATTTTTAAACAAATTAATATCATTACAAGACTTATAAAAGAGTACAAATACAATTAACTAAAATAAACTTAATTCTCTGATTTCTTTATTAAAATAATGTTTTACGTCATTTTTCATCTAAAATCATACTAATTATACAATAAAATGAATTATTCTAATTCCTAAAAGAGATTAAACCCCCACTCTCTTATATAGTAATTGGTCTATAGACCCTAGACCGGTGTTTGCTGACAAATAATGGAAAATATATTAAAAATATACCAAAAATAGAAAGTTTTGAGTTTTCTTTCAGCAATATTTTCTGAATAATCGAATTACCAAAAGATGCACCGCAATATTAGGGGTTAAATGGTTTTTTACGGACCGAAAAACGAAAAACGAGAGTTTTAGGCTATAATTTAGTTATTTGTTTAGAATATTATTATTATTATAGCGTTTTTGTTATTTTAAATATAATTAAAGATATAAGTAATATTTTAGTAGAACCTTCTTCCAGATGTCTTCAATATCTATTGAGTCAACCTTTTCGGGTCGCTATGAACCTAGAAAAAGGCATCGGATAAATTAAATAAAAAGTCTTATAAGGCGAGTGGAAAACGGAAAAAAACTGGAAAAATGACGCCAGAATGAGGAATATTTATGGAAAACTATAGAAGATTCGACAAATATAAGTTTTATTATTATTTTGTTTAGCCTTCGTTGAGTTTTGATGAGTAAATAGTTATATAATAGACATTTATTATTTTTATAGTGGATGTTGGTTTAAAAGTTAAAGTTTATTTTCAGTTAGCTACAATAGTTGTCTTATATTTAAGATAAATAACATAGCTAAACTCAAATATGACTAAATTCTTTTATATTTTGTTAATTATAAAACGCAGTCAGTAAACTCAATTAGTTATTTTTGAAGCTTAACGTAAATAATAAATAAGAAACCACATCATTCGAAAAAACTCAGCCACACAGGTTGAGCTATGGCCATTCCAATGATATATAAATAAACTAAATTCTTTGGTGAGATAATACAGGAATTGAGCCGCCACATTTCATTATTCAAATTTGCTCTCTCTTTTTGCGTTAGGGCGCGGCGAGCCGTGTTGAATGAATCTATATTCTGTATCAAACTATGTTTCCAGTGTAGAATCCTGAAGGTAGATAATGTTATATAAAATGAATGTACTATTGAAGAAAATACTCCTAATCCACCGATTTTCTATTTATTTTTGTATAACACCGTACAGGATGCTGTGCAGATAACCTAGCTCTTGAATACAACTATATATCAATGCAACCTTCAATAGCTACAGTAGTTATACAGCTATGTTGAATAGCTGAACTACTGCGAATATCTGACCTAATCGCAATCTTGTTAGTTCTTATTAGAACGTGCTGCTCCATATGCAATGATGCAATAGGAAATGATAAATTCCATGTGAAAATATTATAAATAAATAGACAAATGTGTGCAAAATGAAAAGAAACTAATGTTATATGGAATAAATAGGCACAATATGATACGAATACAAGTTTATAGAGAACATCAGAAAGGACACCAACGCTGGACGTCTACTATATGTTTACACGAGCTTATAGTTTCGGATGTTCTGGAGCAGCGGTGCGAAATTCTCCAAACGACCCTGGTCCTGGGAGTTTTGTGGAGAAGGGTCCACTTCTGTTCTAGAAAGGAATAAAAACTAAGAGGAAAGGGGATGATGGCTAGTCTTTCTTTATACTATAAATGAATTACTTGCTCGAATATACAGTCATGCCTTAAGATCAAAGCCAGCATTTACAAAGAAATGCAGATATCCAGGAAGATTACTTGAAACCCTGTTAATATGGATTCGCATCTGAAAATGCAGTGTAATTCAAGATGAATAATGGAGTGTTACTTGCGTATTTTAAGGAAATTTTGCGTATATTTTCGGTTTTCGAATACTTTAAGAGCCATTTTCAGTGAGATTATGTTTTTAACAATCCATTATTACTCTCGAATAAGACTATATAGAGTTTCGACTGAAAACGCCAGCTAGTAATTTATGTAGGTATTAGTTCACAGTAGGTTTTTTAAGAGAATGAATAGGTTTTTGCTATTTATAAAGAAAAGTCAATCTGTTTCTAACAACATAATAGTTTATACATACAATGGCATTTTGAAAATCGGCCGAAAGTTTTCTTACAATAAGATATGATGTTGTTAGTTGTTGTACTAATAGATTGCACAGGGTTATGGTACGAACTGCAAATTTATTAGATCTTATTAGAGCAAATATGTGCTCTAATTCATTTTATTAACTTTTAGCTGCAAGCGATAAGTCCGCCCACCATAGTTGTTGGATCATTTCTACAAAAGTTCGAATAGGTCGCGTTTCTGTGCTCGAATTCTAAAACGTCGCTCTATGGCTAAATCATCTTTTCATAGGATTTTGTTTGCCTTTTTGTTTATCCTAAAAAGGCATTGGGTGGTCCTCTTAAAAACACTCGGATATTAATGTTTTTCGACGATTTTCCAAATTTAAAATATAAATCGAATATAATTCTTTACATATTTATATAACAGCAATCCTTCATTGCTCAATTTTCGGCCAGATTTGATTGTTGGGGAAAATAATATACTAAAAATCTCTTGAAAATGCATAATTTACTGAATTTAAAGGTAAGAAACCAACTAGCTCAAAGTCTAAAAAACCAAATAGTGAGTGGGTCTCAACGGGAAACTACCGTAATCCTCTAGATGGACACAAATCCGAGATGAATCTATCTATCTACTAAAAGAGGTAATAGTCTTTCTATTTAATTTGGCTAGAAATGATTACTTTTTGTGGCAAAAGAGTGCTCAAAAAGGACATTTCCTAATAGAAAATTACGAAACGAACTATTTAAGAATAAGAAAATAGAAACTTTTAAAAGAAGTTGAAAATAGAAGGATTTATAAGTGGTTAGTAGGGTATTAGGGATAGAAATATACATGGAAAGGTAGTGAAATATTCAGACTATGGTTAAAACTAAGGCATTGCCTCATATTAGCATAGATAATGATTTTTATAATAATCAGGCAACAAACAAACTACTTTTGTTTTTGTTTTCTTTGTTTAAACCATTTTGCATACTAAAACGAATATACTAGAGTTGGACGAACTAGCCTTGCAGGTGCCGAGCCAATTTTGTTCGCACGGTGTGAATAACACTTATACTAGAAGATTATCTAAATAATTTAGTTCTTATTGTTATTAAACGGAAAATTGTTCATTCTTCTTTTCTGTGAAAACATTAGTTATATTTTAACTACAAACATATGTTAGTAATAACATAAATGTTTAGAAACAAATAAAATAAATACAAAAAACAGACTTACAAATTATTGGTTTAGCTTAGTTATACGTGGGTGTTGTTGAAAACAACAATTATCTGTTATTATTCATAATTACAAATACAAAATAAGTTTTGTCTCTAGAATACTGTAGATTATTAATACAAAACATAATACAGTCTGTTTTAAAGCAAGCTACGATTGTTTTTAATAATCTTAAACTTTGAATATACATAGTTTGTACTACTTGAAGTAGTTACGGGCCTGGATTTAGAAGACAACTTCATAAAGTAATAAAATGTATATTAATAAAGCAGAAAGATTAAAGCTAGCTAACTATTACTCTTCTATATAAAAACATGCAACACTACTATAGTCTATTGCAAGAGTTGGACTTCCAGCGCACTATCCTAGCTAGCGGCGGTATTATATAAAAGCCTTCTTTCTAAAACTACATTCATTTTTATTAAACACTGCTTCTCTACACAACACTGCGCGGGAAACGTAGCTTCTACTAGAGACTATATAACTTTAATATAAATTGAATATTATTATAAAACAATTAGTCTTTTATAACCCTATTTATATATATTTTAGTTAATTTAAATGTTCTAAAACTGGTCGACTAATCTTTTCTTAGAACTATTGTTCTCTGTTTCAAACGTGTAACTGACGTGTCGTCGATAAATTAATGAAAAATTTATGAAATTAAATTCAATCTCGCAATTTAAGTTAAAATGTTAATTTAAATATAGAAAACAGCTAAAGTATGTGGTAAACACAAAACAAAACGAATTGTAAAACGCAAATTTTAGTATTTTTGACGAATATTCTTAGTGTGCGGGCTTTGTTGGAGAAAATAATTGCAAGAATGAAAAACATATAAGGTCAAGTAAATGTTAGAAACGCAAGAAAATACTAAGAAACAAAATAGTTTAGTTAGTTTAAAAAGGATTGTAAGCAAAATTAACTTATTTATTATAGAGTAGTTATAGAAAGGAAAATAAAAGTGGATGCTGTATAATAAAAAGGATATTTCCTTCTAAGTCAAAGAAGATGCAGATTGCATGATATGGTCATTATAAGATTCTTTCTCCTTTAGTTAAGACAACATTTATAGTCGGATTCAAAAGTAATACGGCCGTGATAATAAGCAGGAGTGTTGCAATATTTTGTCTGACTAAGGCAGGGCGAAAGCAAGTTTGCAATCTGTGATATCGCGCGCGTAGAATGGCAGCAGGCGCAGTGTTAAAAATAATGAAATACGCAGCATACACGGCCTTATTCTTTTTGAATCTAACTATATGTCAGAATATCCAACTTATTGTTGCTTTTAATGTAATCTACTGCAGGAAATTGACTGTTGGGTAGCCGCGGTGTTATGCAAAATCGTTGGATTGTGAGTATTCTCTACAAAATTACATTCATTTTTATATAATACCGCCTCTTCCTAAAATACTACGCTAGAAACCGAGCTTCTGCTACAAACACTAGCCTTTTTCAAACTAACAATTTACACTATTTTAATATAATTTTACTAAAAAGTTTTCTAATATTTGTTTTTCCCTTTCCCATAGTGTTTTATAACTAAACATAATGTTTGGAAACAATTAATTATTTTGCCGTTAATTTTCGAATAAAATCCGAATTATTCTGTTTTTTCATTTATTTTTGACCAAAAGCGTTCAATTTCAATGTTTTCACCTGGACAAAACGACGTTTTCATGGCAAATTCGGCCATATTTTCGAAATTTCAAACAAAAAAGGGCAGAACGATTGAAAAATAATTTGCAAGCGAAATCTTAATAGGAAAGAATAGGATTGTGTTGGATATATACTAAATTATACTTAGAAAATCACTGTATAAACTATATTATAAGGTTTCAAATAGCAATTTACACCAATTCCTGTTAGAAAAATACGAAAATAGTAATTTTATCCAGCTAGGGATACTGTAATTTTATTGTTTTCTTTTCTGCAAAGGTGTTTTAACTGGCAATTAGTGACAGACAGTTGCACCAAAGGAAAACAAAAATAATCTAGTTAAAGGGCTAAAAGTAGCAAAATGATCATTTAAAGGACTGTTATGATATTCGAAAGTAAAATAAAAGTATGTGTAACGGTAGAAGACTTTATCTTTTAGTTTAGTGGGAATTACAATAATTTCTAATTCAGAAGAATAAACAAAACACAAAGACTTCTGAGACTAGAATCTTAGGCTTAATAGGATAATTCTGAATATAGTCGGATTCAAAAGTAATGGGGAAGTGTTAATAATCAGGAGTGTTGCAATAATTTATCTAAGTAAGGCAGTGCGAAGGCAAGTTTGCAATCTGCTGATACCGCGCGCGTAGAATGCTAGCAGACGCAGTGTTAAAAATAACGAAATACGCAGCCCACACGGAGGTATTACTTTTGAATCTGATTCAATTATAGTAAATTAGTTATATCAAAAACTAAACAAAGAAATTCTACAAATCAATTTCATTGCACTTCTCTTTTCACTTTACTTTGATAGATGTACCGCTATTGCTTGTTATTCAATACTACAACTTCGGTAATGTCAAAAACATAGACTCAACTGTGTAAATATTGAAATAATATTCAGAATCCTAACGGAAGTGCATGTATTCTGCATATTTGTTAAACTTGAAATTAAAATTAAAAAGTTATAACCACCGAAAAGCAATAAACTTTTTATGTTTAAAAGGAAAACAGGTGTTAGAAAGGTATATAAATATTAAATATAACTCAAACTTTGTTTAAAATAAGACTTTTATAATAAAATACATCTTTTAAATGAACAATAAATAGTATTTTACTAAATAATTAATGCGAGAGATTCTTCAGATGAAATATTAATGGAAAATCGGAATTATTTATTTTGAATGAGGTAAGAATAGATAATATAAAGAGAAAACAATTTATGTTAATACAACAACATTAGTTTATAAAGAAGTTTATTAAAGAAAGTTCGTAGGTTAAAAGATTATACTAGAAACTTAAAACATACTAACTTAGTTTAAAACTAACTAGAGTATTCCACTTAAAAAAAGAGGGCTTAGCGGACAAACATGCACACAGACATATAGAGATTATATAGAGGTTTAGATTGTTTATTCATATTTTACGAAACACGAGATCACAGATATTTGGAGGATGAAGTGAGACGAAGGGACCATAGGGAGCCCGGACTCCATTGCACAGCACCTAGGGAGCGGAGGCGGCGGATCAGAAATTTGCAAGAATTCTTTCTTCTATTTATGAATGTCTATTTTCTATTTTAGTTAAAAACTAAATTCTATAGTAATCCGTACAATACTTCATGTGCTTAGTCTCGAGCTGTTAGGACAAAAAAGCACCAATTTTGAAGGTGGAATTTCTTAATTCTCAAATATCGAAGGTCAATCCGATCAAAACAGTAAAATTAGTGTGAATTATTGCATTTAAAGTCGTTTGGTATTAATATACTTCATTTGAATATCTGAAATATTCAAATTAAAGGTTTAATTTCAAATTGTGAAAATAGTTATCCATTATGGAAGTGTGTGATACAATTACATAGTCTTAGATTAGAAACTACTGTCATCTTAATTACAGTACTCCTTTCCCTACGGGACCCCCACTCGATGTTTGATTATTGATTGATTTGATCAGACTATTGGGAATCGGTGTTGTTAAGTGAGAATATGAGTGGACGAACCAACAGTCTGTCTCTAATCTCAAGCAGCCAACCGACTGCACATGAAATAGAAGAAATTGAGAAAAAGAATGATGTCATAATGGTTAAGAAAAGAATAAAATATGATTTCATAGATAAAACAGAAAAACATCTTCCTCAACTATAACACCTCTTTGTTATTACTAAAAAGTGAAAGAGTTGCACGAGAAATTACCTTGTGTATTCTTTTAGTTTTCTTAATACTCGAGTTTAGTAGTCAGTTAATTGTTAGTGACCCCATACTACCAGATAGCGATTATACGGATTTCTCTTCTGGACAAAAGTACAAAAGTCCTTTAGGAAAGAGAAACCTTAAGATAGATTCAACTCGGCTATAGTCAGATTCAAAAGTAATTCTGTTGTGTTAATAAGCAGGAGTGTTGCAATATTTTGTCTGAGTAAGGCAGTGCGAAAGCAAGTTTGCAATCTGCTGATACCGCGCGCGTAGAATGCCAGAAGACGCAGTGTTAAAAATAACGAAATACGCAGCATACACGGCCTCATTACTTTTGAATCAGACTATATCAAATTTTACCTATTTGTAACGTTTCAGAAAAAGAAATTGGTTAAAACGGAGATATTTGCAAAAACTTCGTCGCAACATTTAAAAAGTCAATGATACCGTAATCCTTTCAAAATCGAAAGTCGTCCAAATAGGTTTCCTACTTTCTTACAATCCAATCTTCGTAATTTGTGAAAATCCGACTTTTACAGGAACTTAAATGCTTCGTTCTAGAGTATAATAATGAGTTTCTTGCTAAATATAGTTCTATCGAGAATAATAATGGAGTATTAAAAAGGATCTCGTTGAAAATAGCTCTAAAAGTATTCGAAAACCGAAAAGATACGCAAAATTTCCTTACAAGACGCAAGTAACACTCCATTATTCTTCTTGAATCAGACTATATAGTCGGATTCATAAATTTGCAATCTGCTTATATCCGAAGATTGAATGTTAGAAAGGAGCCATCTCTTCTCAGAAGATTCCGGAATGAACGACCGAAGCCCTGCCTCGAAGAAATCTATATTATTGGGATACGAGTGATACAGGAAATAAAATACTAATACTAAATAACTTACAACTAGATTCCTCGACTCTTAACTGACTAAATTTCAGTCAGAGTAGATAAAAAGGGGCGCTGTCAATTCTGTTATCAAGGGAATATTAAGTCCATAGACACACAATGTTACTATGCAAACAGTCAAGAGCACAGAAATAATGCAGAAATTTGAAACCAACAAGAAATGGATAACTAGCGCTACAATCGTAAATGTGGGAAACGGCTTTGCAGCTGGAAAAAAGAAACTATAGTATGAATCAAGAGTTCTGTTTGCAGCGCAGTATGCTGTGGCCCAAACGCACCGGTAGGTGCCCGGGCAGTTTTTAGCCTGCCCGGGCAATCTACAACTGCTCGTGCAGGTAAAAACTGCCCGGGTATCCACCCGGCGTTTCAATGCTACGACCACTGGAGGGAGGCGCTGCTATATGAAAATGAATTAAAATATGGTGGATTGGAAGCCTTTTGTTCAAAAGTACACTCATTTTAATCCAGCAACGCCTCTCTCCATGATTCTGCGCTGGAAATAAAACTCTTGATACAGACTATATATGAAGCGATTCTGGAAGTTTAGTAGCAAGCTAAAGTACAAGTTATTGGTTTAGTTGAAGGGATGATATGTTATCAGTGATTCAGTGAACCATGTAATAAAAACATGTGAACTTATAACTATAAACTATAGTCTATTTCAAGAATAAAGAGGCCGTGGTAAGAAATCTATTTCTGTATGAGCCGATTTTGCCAGCAGAAGGCGAGCAATTTGCGAATACTTTACAGTCAGCGTTGCAGTTGCCAGGACGGCGCGCGAACTTTTCCGGCAGTTGCGGTGAGTAATTTTTAAAAAAAGTTATCTATTTCCTGTATTCGCACATATCACACAATAACTGGAGATTTCTTCGGCGCAGGTGTTTCTGCCATTCATTCCGGAATCTTCTGAGCACAGACGGCTCAGAAGATTCCGAAAATCGAAAATCGAAAATGAAGAAGATTGCGGCGAAGAAAATCGAAAATATACTCAGGCACCACGGTCTCTTTACTCTTGGAGATGACTATAGAAACAATTGTTTTTCAAGTTTTTTGAATCTGTACATATTGTGTTACAACATTTTAAACCATACAACTTCACTCGCCCAAGCAAAACCTTTTTTTTTTTGATCATGGGAAACGAAAACATTCTAAAAACTCCAGAAATGGAGATAACAGCAATTTCAGACGCCTTGATCCAGGTTGACTCTATTTTGGTACTGAATCCATTTTTTGAACCGGTGCCCCGTGAACCGAAATATGAGTTAGTCAGTGATACGGTCAACCAATTGATATTGAAATGTAACCAGTAAAATTTGAGTTAATGAATAAATATAAGTGTATACGTTAGGTTTGGGGTAAGTAAAAAGGTATAGAAATGAAAAATGATGTGAAAAAGTTATGTCAGAATATAGTGTTATTAAACTAAAGTTATTGCTAGAAATATTTCTTTTCGCCCCATGACTCTATATAAGTAATTGTAGTATTTCTCTCGGACCCCAACAGTTCCAAAGTTTGGAAGTTCTATTTCAGTTAATCTAAAGACCCTCACTAACCATCTGATACATCTCCAGACGTTTTCTCTTTCATAAGGGGAGATCTGGCATTTGCTGCTTCTAAGAGCCATAACATTGTCAGATTCAGTAGTCTTTCTGCTTTAGGACCACGGTCACAGGTGTAGAAGGGGTACATCGGGTTTACTAAATTTAAGCATTCAATCATTAGGTTCGCTTAGAATAAGTTCTAACTTTGCTGGGAACAATATAGTCTATAAAAAACAAAAGACCGCAGACCGCGGTGGTATACATAGGCTTCCGCAATTGCGTATTTGCCGTTTGCTGGGCATGATACAAAATAAAAAAACTAGTACAATAGTATTTTGCTGACAACAAACAAAAATTGCGCATCGAACCATATAATGGAAGTTTAATTTGCCACAGAACGAGAAATTATGGAAACCTTAAACAACACCGCGCACTGCAGTCTTTTTTCTGTTATGGACTATAACAATTCCTATTTCATAAGAAAATCATTGGAGTTCTTTCAAAATTAATTGCTCCGATAGTTTTAGGTTATAACCTTGAAGTTAATTTCTTCATCTTTGATTGAATTGTTTGATTTCGATGGAATATGATTACTTTATCTACTGTCTGTATCGATGCCAGTGTCATTTTAAATAAATGTACCAAATTTCATTCATTTTTTATAGAACACCGCTGCTCCCTAGACTACCGCGGAGGAACTCTTGCTATCGCTATAGTCCATAACAAAAACACCGCAGTAAGCGGTGTTGTTTAAGATTTCAAAAATCGCTCGTTCTGTGGCAAAATTAAACTTCCATTATATAGTTCGATGCCACCGCGCTCTGCGGTCTTTTGTTTGTTATAGACTATACACACTATAGTTATTGAGGTACGCAAAACTAACCTGATAAAATGTGAGCTACAAAATGAGCTGAAGAAGGTCGTTGACTATCATTGGAGATAATACTCGTCTTCCCGGTTATATTCTGACTTACACTTTCGCCTCGACTTGCAGAATGAGCTTGTTGGTACTAAAGTTATAGTCTACGGACAAATCTCATGTAGTTCATTGGTCTATTTATTATAATGCAAGCGCACAATTATATCGGTTGCTTGTACATTTTCTTTCGATTTCTGCGCTCCTTCTAAATTCTACAGTACACCTCTGCAAACGATTCATCCATCGACTATAGATATTGAGATTCTACTAATTAATTATTGGATCTTAGCATTTTTCGAACATTGCTTCCTTAAAAAATGTTTAATATCATAAGTTAAATACATAATCGGACGATGAAATAGGTTTGTTTTCGACTAAATATTTGATTCGGCACCTGGAACGGCGCTATCATTCGCCCCGGGCCGGATTTTTTAGGATTCGTAGGCACAGCCCGTGATGCGCGTCAGGGCTTGGTAACTTTGAGAACCGCTGTTGGAATGTTTAATATTGTATCCTCCTTCTGGATATTCATACCTGTGGTGGTAGAGAAGCCGCATGTTCACTAAGACTTGGAGTTTCTGTCTTGCCATTGAAATGAGTTCTTGTAGGTTGAGAAGCGCTGTCCGGGGCCGCAGCGCGCTCCACATCAACTTTGTCGCTTTTTTCTGAAAATGGTACACGATAGTTTAAGACGAATTATTCTGATCTGATAATATATAATCTGATTTAAGAGGAACAGGAACAATCTGCGTATTTCCCCATGTTTCACACAACATCTACTGGAATTTTACATGCGCAGAACCTGCACATTGGCTCAGACGATATGCTTTGTTCAGCCGCGCAACTTTTTCCTTTAACCCGCCGATATTCTTGAATTATACTATAAAATGAGTTTGACCATCGATATTTTATATAAACTAAAATAGTTCATTTAGTGATTGACAAGAGCCCACCCCAGAGATAACTAAGTTTGAGAGTCTTTCGAGTCGGGATATTTTACTAAAAAGTAGAATACCCACCTGACTGTCTCTTCACCTGCTTCCTATTCAGATCAGAAACTGTTCTGTTCGTAGCTTCCTTAGGCTCACCACTGACTCCCGAGTTGAAAGATGATCTACCATCTTGTGTAAGGGTAGCTTCAGTAGTGTCCCTTGAAGATTCGTGTGCACTGGGTCTGTCGCGCTGAAATTGAGTATGAACTTAGTGAATATAGCACTTCTTCGTTATTTTTTAGCTTAAAACTTTGTAGCCATATATATTATATAGTCAGCGCCAAGAGTAATGATGGAGTGTAAAGAATGCAATGCTCGTCTGAGCCCACTCTTGGGAGCACTGCGCCAGAATCTGGCGGCTACACCCCATTCAATATTGTACTTTGCAAGTACCCGCGTGCAATGTGCCTGCAGGTGCGGTATTAAAAATCACAGTATATTACTATTGATTTAATAGTCACAAAAATAACTATATTCAGTTAGCGATGTCCCATGGTTATACTACTAGCAGTAAGAAGTAAGTTCGCAATATTACATGTTTTTTTTATATTTTACGATTAGTAAATCATCTGATGAGCCGACTCAAAACCAAAAAGTAATACAATTCATGAAACAGCCCCACCAGCCTTTAGATAAGAAGGTAATTCCGTCATGAGCATAGGGGCGAAACGGAATTATTCTTCACTAGGAACCATTCGTGTTGTATGTCTTGTCCTTCATTGTATATAGTTTTCATTATTTATTTTATGAGATCACAGATATTTGAAGAGAAGAAGTGAGACGAGGGAACCATAGGAAGTGGGACTTAATAGCAAAAATTCTTTCTTCGGGGGAATTCGAACCATCGACCTCTAGCTTATGAGGCTAAGAATCTAACCATTAGGCCACCGCTGCTTAGCAATCTTATAAAACAAATGGTCAACTGTGAAATTTGTTTCATCTTATAACGTTAAGCAAGTCTAGTTTAAAATTTATCAAAAACTAACAATAAGCATTTTATCGAACTTTGAAATTTGGGCTGCTATTTTTCCACTTAGTTTACTGGGCAATGATGAGATGATGTGTTCTAGCGTGTTAAATACTGTATAAATAAATAAATAATATATAAAATATAAGCTATTTATTACAATAACATTGTTTCATTTGAAATTTTGATCAGAAATATAGCAGAAAGATAAATATTTACAAACAAAGCTTATTTATTAATTATTTATTTCCTGTAATCGCACATAGCACACAATACCTGTAGATTACTTCGAGGCAGGGTTTTGACCATTCATTCCGGAATCTTCTGAGCAGAGACGGCTCTTTTCTAGCATTCAGTCTTCGGGTGCACAAAACATGGGATAAATAAGCTGCTGGTTTCCCAAACTAAAGCACCCACTTATATTTACGCTTTTTTATCGTTTGCCGAATATATTGTAAAAGTTAATGTTTCAAGAAAGTTTAGAAGATTCCCGGTATTGAATTTCGTTTTCTATTTCTCTATGGATGTGAATAAGCCGAAAGACCAAAAAAACTTGAAATCCAACAAAACACAGAAAAAGTTACACACAGTAAGTATATCACTAGTTCTAAGCGCCTACATAAAATTGAACAAATCGAAAAGACATACAACTTTATTAAATAAACCCATTACATATACAACAAGAAAGTTATCCTCAGTTGGAGCATAATTTCTGAAATGAGGCAAATCATTGGGGGTTCCAGAGGTTATCGTTGTATTACTTCTCCAGTTTAAGCTTTACTTGAAACATTTCGGACAACTGAATTTTGAAGTTATTTGCTGTAGTGAGGCCTTGATATTACGAAATTCACCTGCGTTGATCTTCAAAATTTTCAACAAAAAGTTTCGGTTGAGTTTTCGTAGACACTGACTACGGTTCAGAATTCGGAAAGATCGAGATAAACTTTTCCAGTCCGAATACGAAAAACTTGGCCGGGCCGGCCCGAAGTCTTACATTATTAAGCCGGCTGAAGAATTTTTGACGCCGAGCCAAAAATTGAATTTTCAAAAGTTGATTTGTTAGCGTTGTTTTAGTATCTGATTTCCAGATTCTGAAGAGACCTAACAACAAGGGCTAGGAATAGACGGGCCATACCGCTAGGAATACCGCCCGTTTTTTAAATTTTCAAATTTTCTCAAAAAGTTGAAATTCCCAGCTTCGCTAGCAATTAGTTAACTAACAATAGTTCACCAGGTTCTTAGACTTTTCAGCATTCTTAGCGCAGATTACAGCTTCCACCGTGTATGTATCACCTAAAATATTACAAATAATTAATAATCAATAATTATAGTCTATCTCAAGACCTAGGTTTACAGCGCGGTATCACCAGCGGGGCGCAGTGTTATAAATATGAATGTACTTTTGGAGAAAACGAACCACGTCGACCGATTCTACATTCATTTTTTATAACACTGCGCCTCGCTCGGGATACCGCGCTGGAAACCTAGGTCTTGAGATAAACTATAGTTCCTTAGCATTTTGGCAATTACAAATTGAACGCATGAAAACCCGTAAAGGTTTTAACGTTACTTTCAGCCACTGGCTAAAATTTGATCCCCTATTTAATGCTATTTTCTACTGTGGAACTTCAATTCTGGTATTTGGATGCCTTTTTATAGCCATATATGGTTTAGTGACGGATCTGATAAGTGCCAGAACAATGGATACTGGAGTAAGTTAATCGACCGGAGCGGTGAAAAACGTACACGCCAAAATGTCGACCGTCACGAGAACAATGATTGTTCCTAGTTCCATTTGAGCATCCCTTGTCTCGTCCTAAAACTCATTTTCAGACCTTCGGAGCAACCGAAAGCCAAGTTTTCCAGAAGGTTAAACAATCATCTCGTGACTAAAACGCTTTTTAACTAGATTACAGACTGTTTTACAATTTTCTTATCAAAAAACCTCTCAAAAATCGTTGTGAGCACATTTATCATTACAGAAGCCCTCCTGCGTCCTAGAACTACTTGCCAACCCTTCTTTTCTCCATTTCGAGCTCTCTAACGTTTCGATAGTTCCGGTTCTTTTTGTAATTATTATACTTACAGTTTTGGGTTTCACTTTTTCATATTTTTCTCTTTATATATCCAACAATTTTATTGAGAACAACTTTCAACAGTCTTATACGTTTCGAACGAACAGTCTTAGTTTCAACAGAATGCTCATATTGCAGGTAGGTTTCCTAAGAAAAATATTTTTTGCCATAGACTATCTTTTCGTTCGTCCAATACTATAAAGTTCATTCAAATTTATATTGTGATTGCTTTTTCATCGACATATTGGGCCCGGCCGGCTGGATTGTTCGGATTGCCAGGAAAAAAAACGTGATCTAATTGATAATTCCTGTACCCAAGGTGGAAACATTAGGTTAATGATCTTACCTTTTTAGATAACTATTCCTTCAATATTATTTGTTCTACCTACAGTCATTGCCACTATCGTCTTGTATTTTAAGATAAAAAATAGTTTTGGTTTGTTTTGTAAACGCCGCACAAATATTTATGCCAGATGACACTTCCTTAGCAGTAAAAAAACTTTCTAGAAATTAACTCGGTTTCATTTAACATTTATTCAACCAATACCACAACTAGGAAGAGTATAAAATATTTGGCTGGCTCGTATAATCCGGTAGCGGGCGTGTGGCCCGGAGCTCGGTCGGCTTCAAATGTAGTTTCTGAGCTTTGTATTTCAGTGGTTGGTAACTTTTGTCCCATAATACTTGGTTTATATGGGATAGCTAGCTCGATATGCGTTCTGGTTTTTACAAAATCTTACAGAAAACGATGTCTGGTAGGTAATTCATTAATTTATATGAAATTCAAATACAATAACATTGACTATGATTATCAAATGACGGAAAAAGTTTATTGATGTATAGTCTATCTCAGGACCTAGTTTTCCAGCGCGGTACGAGCGGGGCGCAGTGTTATAAAAAATGAATGTAAAATCGGTCGACGTGGTGCGTTTTCTCCAAAAGTACATTCATTTTTTA
>JAQGAV010000097.1:0-49643 GCA_034691345.1 Phasmarhabditis papillosa | reverse complement strand
TGCTGCCACCCTGCGCGTAGGTCGAACTATGGGCGGAGTCCTGGCCTGCCCTGTGACCTTTGCATGAACTAGCCGATTGTCTATATCTCTTGAAATAAAAGGAATTTTGAAAATCTAAAACGATTTCTACCATTATCTGGGCCAAGAACCACAAATCTCATGAAGAATTTTCTACATTTTGACCACTTCATATAGTTTCTTACTATTTTTCACTGAAGTCAATTGTTGTAACCGACATCCCTTGAGCTAGTTAGGCCCAAAACGCAACTTCTCTTAAAGTCGTTCATTTTTCATCAAATTTTTTGATATTTATATCATTTTTCTCAACTTGTCAAGCTGGTTAATGTAAAATAATAAAATTTGAAATGAATTTTTGAGTGTACCGTGCCTTTAATAGGCATATTGAAAATAGTTCAATCTATTATATTTCTACTATTTATTTACACTTTGGGTTTTTTTATCACCAAAAAATTAGTATCCTCTCTTCGTGATGGTATGTTTTCCGCGTCCTGTGCGAGGAGCTGTCATGGTCTCGGCTCACTTACAACACAGAACTGACTGTATTTGTCTTATGCGAGTGCAGTTCTCTATAACAGATTAACACATAGAAACTATAGAGACCACAAGGGGGCTTATAAATGAAATAAATACCCTGCTAAGACACACGAACTACAAGAACAAGAGCTAAGCCTATCAAAACATTGGAGTTCGGTAAGCACGGTTTGTGAAGGAGCATTTCGACATGTTATAGTCGGATTCAAAACGAATAACGGAATCTAGAAATAAATTTTCAAGCCAAAACTGATTGTACATAATTGGGTTTGGATGTAAATAATTTTCTACGCTCCGTTGTTCGTTTTTAATCCGACTATAGTTTGTTTAGCGTCAGCAACTTTTTGATAGTAGTTAGTTTTAGAAGGGTAGGTTACTGGGCAGCCGATTTTGATAATTACATATGTATTGTGTCTTTTTTCAGGATTGTGAGACATCAATAAGTTTTGAATAAATGAATGAAAAATTTGATTGAACAATTTTTTCTAGGAATTGTTTCAAAAAAAAGGGTCGGTATCCGCTACTCTATAGTGTGTAATCCATGGCTTACCATGTTAAAATTTTCAAAACCGCTTATTAGCTAGTTTCTAGTTCCATAACTATTATACAGTTTACCAGTTTCTGTAGCTTATTTTCTTAAATACAGCATTATAACGTTTGAATGGGGATGATTCACCCATATTAGCCAAATAACTCTTGTTATAATCACTAAGCTACTAGCTAAGGTTCTTCCATCACACTGGACATTCATTCATAAGCTCACTGCATCTATTCAAAATCTGCCATTTTCGTTTAAAATGGCGTTAATCTCAACCAAATCCCCTAACCAACCAGTTTTCTGTATGTAACTTCCATTTATAAAGTTGACCAATCGCTCTTGACAAACATTTTTTCACATTTTCAATCCACCGCATAGTTTTTAACTGTTTTAAGACAATGTAAAGTCTGTATTAAAAGTGTGGTTTCCAGTACAGCATCCAAGAAACTAGTGGTGTTATAGTCGACGGATGAATCATTTGCAGAGGTGTACTGTAGAATTTAGAAGGAGCGCGGAAATCAAAAGAAAATATACAAGCAACCGATATAATTGTGCGCTCCCCTTATAATAAATAAACATTTAAACTACATTAGATTTGTCCGTAGACTAAACACCATTTTTCAATACTACATCCATTTTAGTCTAGCACAACCTTACTTCACGATAAGCGCTGGAAACTTAGCTCTTGATATAGTTTGTAACAAGAAAAAGCCTGCAAGGTGCGGTGTTAAATCAGGGCTATCGCAATTACGTATATGGGTTTTATGAAATCAAACCATCGCAAAAAGACGCCATGATATTTTTCTAGTAACAAGAAATAAATTGCGCTTCTAACATACCAAGAACATCTACTTTCGACGAAAATTGAGAAATTTTGAGAAAGCCTATATAACACCGCACCTTTCAGCCTATTTCTTGTTACAGACTATGCAAACTATGTTTTTTAACCTTCTTTAACTGTTATTGAAAAGTTTTAAACTGTCCTATGTTTTAAGCAAACTATACAAGCCTATTAATACCTTCGTTTTTTAATGTAGCCGGCAGGTGTGCAAATTTATGAGGTTCAAACGGCGTGGACCCTACGAGCCGAATCGAGAAATTACCAGCCATCGGGTGCACGTTACATTATAGGCGCGAAACTGTTTGTCACCCTTTTAGATTTAAAAACATGTTTTTGTTAATAACTAACTATTTTATAGATGCATACTACATGCTGTTTTTTGACTTTATTTGTAATAAAATGTTAAAGAATTGGCATTCTAGATATAGTCTATAACAGAAAAAGACTGCAGTGAGCGGTGTTGTGAAAGGTTTCAAAAATCGCGCTTTCTGTTTCAAAATTAAACTTCCGTTATATAGTTCGCGCGCAATTTTTTGTCTGTTGTCAGAAAAGTATCACTGTATTAGTTTTATTTTGTATCATGTCCAGAAAAAGTCAAATACCCAATTGCGGAAGCCTATGTATACAACCGCGCTCTGAGGTCTTTTACGTGTTATAGACTATAACTAAACTTTCAAACATGATTTTTATGCATATTAAAACTTTCATAGCTTGCCTAGACTCAAAAGTGTTCCGTTGAAGGAAACATGTTACTTTTCAAATTTCGTAAAAATTGAACCCATATTATAAAGACAAAATTGATAAACTGTTTTCGACCTAGCTGGTTAGTTTTTACAATTGTTTAACTATTATAGTCTCTATCGAGAGCTAGATTTTCAGTGCAGTTTTCTAGAGAGTAGCTTTGTTTTCTAGAAGTGAATGGAACATCGGTCGATTGGGGGTCCTTTCCTTCGAAAGTGCATACATTCTTATCTTATAACGCCTCTTTCTAATCTAAGGATACTGTGCGGGAAACCTATCTTTTGATACAAACTATATACATGATCTAACGATTCTGAATAAATTTGATTGATATATATATATGATTTCGGTAACTGTAAGATGTTCATTGTAGGCTTTATTCAAACAAATTACAAAATTTGTTCCACTTCGCAAAATTATTAATACCTATTAACAATAATATTATTAAAAAGAATAATAATAATAACTGTAACACCTTCTCCGGCTTATTTACGCTTGCCGACCCTCTTTAATGTCTCAACTTGTCTCAATTTCACGACTGTCTGCTTCCATCGCGCTCTATCTAACTACAGTAATCCCTCTTACAATTTTCCTCCTTTCCTAAATGGAATAACCTGTTCACACAGCTAAACTTCAAAAAACGGGAACTAGGTGGCTGGAGGGAGGGATAACTTATGCTGAGACTTCAAACACGAAAACAAAGGATTCCCCCCCCCCCCCCGCAAAAGTAGTGAGGCTGTGTATGCTGCGTATTTTGTTATTTTTAACACTGCGCCTGCTGGAATTTTACGCGCGCAGTATCAGCATATTGCAAACTTGCTTTCGCTCTGCCTTACTCAGAAAAAATATTGCAACACTCCTGCTTATTAACACATAAACTGTAAAGCTCTATAGGATTTACAAGATCTGCTTTGGAGAAAAGATCCTAAATACCGCAGCTCAGTGGAATATTTTTCTGTTATTGATTTTTGTAATTTTAAACAATCGTATTCAACTAGTTTTTATCATTTCTGGACTATACAATCATCTATTTTCAGATGAACTGTCTTCTATTCTTGCTTATGCTACCGTATACTGTATCTAGCCTAACCTGCACATCATGCCCATTCCATTTGCAACCACCACATCCAACTGTATGTAACGATACCTGTGAGGGAGATTTATGTTATATAGGCACGTTTTTTTATAAAATAATAAAGTATTATCAAGTATTAGTAAAGTTTAGTAAGATTTCTTCATTTCACATCAAATAATATAGTCAATCCACATGAGAAATTTTTTAAATACTTTCTAAATCAAACTCTGCGGCAGGACCGTCCGTGGAAAATGAAGTCGGCTCGGCCAATTTTGAAAACTGTGCTGTCTAAGTTGCAAATAGTCATTCATTATATTTAGTTGTTAATAAGTACTATAATGGAACTGTAATTGCTGGTTGTTTACATATGAAAGAAGGCGATGAGTTCAGAAATCAAACATCTGTTTGTAGTAGGTAAGATTCTATTAAAGTCTGTTCTATGTAGTTTTTTCCAATTAGGATACTACGCTGGAATCTAGCTCCTTTCATTTACGCTTTCCATTGTTTGCTCCTGTTAAAAAAGCGAGAATGTAAATATGCATCCTTTTTCGATCAAAATGCACTTTGAATTTGACAAAAATAGACATTAACATGCAATTGAAGTTAAATTGTTAATGTTTACAGGTCCCTAAGCCGTACAATGTGCGCCTGTACCACAAAAGACAAATGTAATTCACCGATGAGCCCCCTTATGGAATTCGAATTTGTTGAAGATGACATACTTGAAGGATACCAAGTAATGCCACAAATACTACCCGAAGCTAATGGTAAGCGAAGAAAACAATAACAAACTATTATATAATTTGTATCGAGAGTTTTGTTTTCTGCGCAGTATTTAAAAAATGTTCATTTATTCGTTTTACGAAACACGAGATCACAGATATTTCGAATTAAGAAGTGCCGTGAGGGAATTATAGGAAGAGGACACAGCACCCAGGGAGTGGAAGCGGCGAATCAGAACAAAATTCGCAAGAATTTCTTCGGCCAGCACGCCCCCTGGAATTCTATAGTATTCCGGGGAGAAGCAGTGCTATATAAAAATGAACGTACTTTTGGAGAAAGGCTTCCACTCGAACCGCTGCGCCCAGTATACTTCGGAAAACGTTTCTATACTGGCGCATGGAAACATATTGTAGATATAGTTTGATTCAAGAGTAATAATGGAGTGTTATTTGCGTATTTTTAGCCAATATTGCGTATATTTTCCTTTTGCGAAAGCTGTCAGAGCCGTTTTCAACGACGAAATTCTTTTTTACCATTCAATTATTACTTTCGAATCACACTATCGCATGATATTAAGACAAATAGGGTGGCTCCGCTCCATCAAATGAGGCCCACCATCGGGCAAAAATTGGCTCGGCTCCGGCAGTTTGTGAGAGTACTAAAAGTAAAAATCCTCAATATACAGCATACTTACCTTACTTTTCTGAGAAAACTCCTCCGTTTACTAAACCGATCCGGCTAATTTGGACTAACTTTGATGGTCTAACTAGATGTTCCTCCTGTAAACTAATTTTTCCAGTATCTTCGCAGATCTTCACTTCTTCAGAACTAAGAGAAGGCAATGATGATAAAGACGATAGGGAACCTATGGATAACAATGAAATATCCAATAGAGTAGAAGAGTAGGTTGAACAAACTAGCTTAGAAAGATTGAAGAGAAAAATTTTAAATTATGGTGAGAATCGTGCAACAGTTATTCTCCAGAACAACGTATGCTTTTTCTCTTACATGTTCGACAACCGAAAAACTGAGATACTGTGCCAAAAAAAAGGTGCTTTGAACCAGTGGGTAGAAGCCGCACTCCAGTGGCCGTATACACCAAAGTACCCACAAGGGAAAGGGGACGCATATTCCCTATTGGAACGGTTTTCATTCCCGCTACTAACCCTCGGGAACAAAAATCGTTCCCGGGAAGTGAATTTTGAATGCACGGGAACGGAGGGGAACGTTGATGAATACAGTTTTGCGGGGATCGTTCCCCGCGGGAAGGCTTTTCGTTCCCGTTCCCGTGACGGGAATATTGGTGAATACGGCCAAAGGTGCTTTGCTTCCTTTGGCTAACATATTCACTCCAAACATATGTAATCTCGCGTTTCATAAAATGAATCAACATACTTATAAACTTTTTTACTAGAAACAGTTACTTCTAGAATAAAATAAGTTGTATTATTTTCAGTAACTCTATGTCAAAGCGAACTCGACCGGCATTCCCAATTACAAGTTCATCTGATGCCGAAATTGAAATTACAAAAATGGGATCTCGGTTTGGAGAAATAAATGATGAGAGGCAAACGACCAGGTAAAGAAGACCAGAATAAAACTACTGACATATTAAGGGAAGTTGGATGAAGTTGACAATGTTGTAAAGTGGGCTGCTCGCCTTCGATTAGCACCCTTTTCGTCAAAATCGGCGGTTAGCAATTTTCCATACTAATTCCATAGCGCTATTTGAATGAACGAACTTCTGTATGAGACTCGTAGACTATCTTTTAAAGAAAATATTTGTAAACCCCTCAGATTTTTGCATAAACTTTCGTGCTAGATTGAAATCACTACGTTAGTAAAAACAACTCCTAGACTAACTCAGATACGGGTAACAATATCTCTGAACGATCCGAACAATTAACATCTTTGAAAATTACACCAAATATTTGTGTTTTTGTATTTAGATCAATGAATCCCGTTTTGAATAGTTCGGAAGACGACACTAACGGGCCACTTCGACTGGCAAAATTATCGCCACCAACCGTGAATCCTAGTTCTCCAATTGACTACGAACTAACAATGACCGCTTCTATAGGATCAACTACTGCACCAACGGATAGCTCAAACACTTTACTAACCTCATTTATTAGTATTGTATATGTATGTTTATTTTGTTTCTATTTTTAAGATGTATTTGTATAGAATTAATCAAAAGTCACCTCACGAGTATTCCGGTATTAAAAATATGTTTTATTATATGAAGTTATTGAATAAATTATTATATAAGAAGCTGTAGTAATGTAGGGAAAAATAGTTCCATCTATAGGCAGCGCCAAGAGTAATGAAGGAGTGTAAAGAATTCAACACTCGTCTGAGCCCCTTTGGCGAGCACCACGCCAGCTTCTTGCCGCTACTCTCCGTTCAATTTTGTACTTTGCAAGTACGCGCGTGCAATCTGCCTGCAGGTACGGTGTTAAAAATCCTATAAATGCGCAAGTGACACCCCATTACTACTTTCTGCGCTGACTATATATATACACCGACGATAAAAATCCTCCTTACCAAATTACCGCTTAGAGTTCCTTCGTCATCATCGCTTCAAACATACCGTTTTTCGTAAAATCAATGTACAAAAAAGTATGAAAAGTATTTTATTTCCTGTATCGCTCGTATTGAGAGAATATTTCTCCTTCTTCGAGGCAGGGTTGCGGCCGATCATTCCGGAATCTTCTCAGCACAGACGGCTCCTTTCTAACATTCAGTTTTCGGGTGCACGAAACATAGGATAAGTATGTTGCTGGTTTCTCAAGGCTTCTGCAACTACAGGGAGTCGAACCACAGCCTCAGATCCTCCCGGATTCAGAGACCACTGCTCTAACGACTAGGTTAAAGCACCCATTTTCAATGAAATTCCACAAATTTAAATAAAACACTATACACTAAGAATATAAAACTAAATTCCAGACAGATTTACAATACTGTTGCAATAACAATGCATGAAATTGAAATTAAAATTTCTGCTTTTTCGAATTTCGTGAAAATTTAATTGAAACATATAAAAAACATATGTCGTATACCTCTAGGTGAAGCTCAAGTATCGTGAATGCGAAGCTTTAAAGTTAAGAAGCCGTCTCTGCTCACAATCAGAAAGTAAACTACAGGCTCCCATGGCCCGAGACCAAAATGCTGGGAAATTTTTGGGTCGGCCAAAGCAGGGCTGTGAAAAGGACGGCCGGGCCGGCGTAACGTTTCTTAAATTTTCGGCCCCGGCCCGGTCGGCCCGTGAAATTCCCAGCCCTGGCCAACCCCGTAGAGTAATCTGCCTTCTTCTACTAATCTCTAATTGTCTCTGTACTCTCCGCTCTCTCTTACCCATTGACCCCGCATCTCCTTTTCTTTATTAGCATACCAGGCCTGCCACCGCGGCCAGTCCAAAACCTCCTGTCAAAATAATTCGCCGATCCAGATAACGCGATTATTTATTCATCTATTTATACTTTAAAAGTATTTGCCTAGTTTCATTTTAAATAAAATCTTGGTGTTCTTAAATTAAATTTTGTTTCACCCTAATCTAAGCTCCTAAAGTTGAAAGAACATACAATTTTCTGTAAAGTCTTTACTTTTGATATTACTATAGTTCAATTCAAGAATAATAATGGAGTGTTTAAAAAGAATCTCATTGAAAATGGCTCTGAAAGTATTCGAAAACCGAAAATATACGCAAAATTTCCTTAAAATATGTAAGTAACACTCCACTATTCCTCTTGAATCCCACTATATATATGTGCATACTCTCGCTGTATTTTAACTTTAGTTTTACAAACTGTTGAAGAATTGACATTCTCGCTAACAACATGATTTTTATGAATATTAAAACTATATCAATGTTGCTTATATCTTTTGAGCTCTCTTACAAACTATAAACGCTAACTCACAAACTTTCCTAACTCTTCTAGAAAACTTTATGAATTTCTATAAGAACTATATTGTACCCTAAAATAAAGTTCCACTATTCGTATTTTCATCCGTTCAAAGCTCCAAATATGAACATTTACGATTATTTTGCATTTATTAAATTGGTTAGCACACCAAAGAATTGTTTACTTCGCTGTCGGAGCCGACGGCACAATTGTTCAAGTTCTGGTGCAAAATGGACAATAATACGTATTTAACGTTTGTAAAATATCAATTTACAACAAAAAAACCGGATGCCTCCTAAATGGATTTGAACATTCTGGGTAAAAAATAACCTATTTTGGAAGTATTTAGGCTTGAATATGAAAACTTGTCCCTTTTTGTTCAACAAAATTAAAAAGTTGCTAGTAATTGTAAAACCTGTAATCCAAACTGTTCCTTATTTTTTTACATTGAACAGTTTTATCATTTTTCTTTGTCAAACATCCATATTACAAACTTTCCAACATTCGAAACATTTAGGTATCTTTATGAAATCTCTAGTGACTTATAAACTTTTGAAACTTTTCATTTTCACAAAAAACGCACCTTTTCAAGGCTTTCAGGCGTTCTTGCCAGCTGACTTTTTCAAAAGGATTTCGGCTGGTTTCTCTGGCTTCTCTCCAAATGACTGTCACTAACCGACCCGGCACGAATTCAGCCGACCACCAAACCCAGTAATTTCTAGGCGCAGCAGTTTGTATCCAACAAAATCCTACAAGAATTGATGCTTGACTATTTTAGTTTTATTTATTTAACTTTGTTTTAAGTTTGAACCTTGGCGAAATAATCTTTTTACCACGTTTTTTTAGTGATTTCCGGGTTCAAACTACAAACTTGTTACATATTTCATTAGTTGTAAACGGTTGAAATGAATTTGTGGTTCAACATATAAACTAAAACTAATAAAAGCTATTTATTTCTTATAATCGCACATATCACACAATAACTGTAGTTGTCTTAGGTGCAGGGCTTCCGCAATCCATTCCGGAATCTTCTGAGCAGAAATGGCTCCTTTTTAACATTCAGTCTTCGGGTTCCACTTATAAACTAAAATTATTTTGTTTGAAATTTATTTCCATGTATTATACAAATCATTTCCACTCTTTATATTATCTGAATAACTTCTAGAAAAAGAGTTTACTTTAGAATTTTTTAGTATTACTTTCATTCGCATAAGTTCGTTTTTACTCTAAGATTCAAATTCGTTAAAGCAATGCAATCGAGGACTTCGTCGCATTCCCGGGTTCAACTCATAGAACTATGTATAATTATAATATAACATCAAAATATTCATATATGAACTTTTTTTTCAAATGCAAAATACAAAATAATAATATTTTTCTAATATCAAACAATCGACCTAACAATTTAAACAAAGCAAATATTAGCCTCAAGTGCTTGGCAGTGTTCCTATTTAACGGGCGTTCTATTACTGCCTACCGTACTCTGACAACCTGCGCATCTAACTATCTAATATACCTTTCTTTTGTCTTTTCATAGCGTCTTCAAACATCTGTACTCCAATACTCATCACTTTTTATATGGAACCTTCCAGTCCGTCCGGCACGGCATTTGAATTTTTGGATTTTGAATTGTTTTAAGGATTCTGCGTAAATCAAAACCAAAGTAAGGCTTTGAGACCAGGTCCAGGACTGGGAAAAGGCAAGCCGGGCCGGCCCTGGCTTGCCCGTTTCTCAAATTTTCCGCCCTGGCCCGGTCCTGTAAGGCAGTGAACTTTATTTGATAACTGTTAACTAACATTGTTCCTTTCTTTCTAGCATCGTAAAAGTGAGTCTAACTTTAAACTTTACCGGAAGGAAATAAACCAACCAAACACTTCATTTTCCCACAGCAGTGCTTCTAAGTGTTCGTTAGCTTTAAATCTTTGGAAATTTTACATTTCTGGAAGTATATCAAACATGGTAACCACATATTTTATACTATGCATTAAAGGGACATACCGCGCTTTTAAGCAATGTCGTAATGGACTCAAAGAAATTGTTTTTGCCCATAAAACATCAATATTCAAAACCAGACGGTATGTCCCTTTAAATGCTGGGTTTCCAACACATTATGTTGAACTGAGGTGGTGTCAGATTCAATGAATGTAGTTTTGAAGAAACGGATTCCTATCAATCGAATTTATATTCCTTTTCATACAATACCGCTTCTCTCCAGAATACTGCGGAGTAAGCCTAGCTCAAGCAACAGACTATACTCGGCGGACTAATCTCTTACAGTTAAAGGTCTAATAAATTTAAATTAGAGCATAGATTTGGCCGAATGGGCTCTAATTACTAAAGTAAGCTCTAAAAATTTGCAGTTTGTACAGTAACCTCTGGCAAGCGTTTAGTCCATTGACTATATATTACTATAGTGTGATTCAAGATGAATAATGTAGTGGTACGTGCGTATTTTAAGGACATTTTGCCTATATTTTCGGTTTTCGAATACTTTCAGAGTCATTTTCAACGAGATTATTTTTTAACTCTCTATTATTGATCTCGAATCAGACTATATTCCACTACTATTTTATTATTTGCAGGGTAATGTCTGCGTCCACTCGTCTCTCGTCTGTTGGTTGTTTTTCCCGCTCCGTCTTCCTTTTTTTCATTCCACGCTGCTTACTTACAACGAAAACTTCCACAAATGTTACAATTATGGCAGAACGCCAGGTTTTTTCAAATTCTAAAGCGTTTACGTCTATGAAACCATCAAACTTTTGTAAACTTATGTAGTTGCTAAAAAAATATTCAAAATATGTGCTTTGTAAGTTTGTACAGTGAACTCAAAACGTGAACATAGGTTTTATAAGATTCTTTTACAAGTTTATAAGAATACCAACGAATTTCAATCCGAAAAGTGTTGCCAAAAATCCTTTTGGAAACAGCTGAAATTTCCAGGAAATAGTACTTTAACGAGTGAATGAATTCGGAAAGTCTGATTCAAGATGAATAATGGAATTTTACTTTTCGGTTTTCGAATGCTTTCAGAGCCATTTTCAACGAGATTCTTTTTTAACACTCCATTATTACTCTCGAATCAGACTATACCTTTAAGTCTATTGGAGAATGTACTATCCGAAATAATAACTTTCCAATAAACATTAAAAAACTTTGTTTCAATGAGTAGGCAATGTTACCTGGTGTTTGAGCACGTTTATCTATTTTTTAAGCAAAATGAACAAATTTGCTTTAACCGGGATAGTTTTCCTTTATATATTGATTCAGCTGTTCTTTAGTTGAATTTAGCCCAACTACTCAATTTGGTGTTTTGCTCTTAATACTAATGCTAATCCATGGCTGGGAATTTCACGAGACTAGGGCCCGGCCGGGGCCGAAAAGTTGCGAAACGGGTCCGCCTGGGCCGACCCGGCCCTGTCTCATGAACTCTTGCAAACTTCAAAAACATGCAACTTTCTTGTATCAACTAGTTGTATCCAACAACTGACTATAGTTACTTTGCACCCAAAATACATATGTATCATAAATATGGCAATATATATAATTATTTCACTTATTAAAACTAATTAATATATAATTATTCCAGTGAACTTTCCGTTCTTCGATCTTTTAAAGCACTCGGTCAGAATGAACTTGCCCTTTCCCTTGCACACATAATTCGAACTCGAAGCCCCGCCCAAAACGGAGGCATTTTAGATTTTTACACATAAAAAATGAACGGAAACTAATTTTAAGCCCTATTTCTTGATTTAAATAGAATATTTTTATTATATTCTTTTTATATCCATCAACTTATCGCATATAAATATACATTGATTCCCGAAATCCGAATTTGAGTTGATTGACTGGAAAAACTTGATGTTTGGAGGCAGATGGACTTAGTTGAGGGCTTCACATAGGTTTTCAAGCCTTTCGCTCGTTTTGTGGCAACTTTAAACTTTCAGTATATGGTTCGATTCGCTATTTTTTTGTCAGGAAAATATTATTGTACTAGATTTATTTTGTATCATGTCCAGAAAAAAACAAATACGCAATTGCAGAAGCCTATGAATACCACCGCGCTCTGAGGTCTTTTGGTATTATAGTCTATACAGTACTTTCAAATCTTGAAGTAAATCGTATTAATATTTCAGGAGAAATGCTTTACCGTAAAATACTTCGTTATCTGAATTGCAAATTTTCTTATAAACTTTTTTAAAACTAAAATCTCTGAACCATTCAATTTCCAATCCTTTTATCTATTCACTCATTCGGTACGCAATTCTGTGTCATCGATGTGTTTTATAGTTGGTTTTTGCTGCGGCAGCGGCCGGCGGTGCCATTTTGTTAGCCGCCAGCCGCACACATACATTTATAGGTCTAAGCCGCACAGATTAATGAACGCATACCGTAACCCTGGGGAAAAGAGGCGGGGCTTATAAATTAACTTTTATACAGCGTAATATTATATGGGATTATGTTTTTTGAGAAGATTCTTCGAATCAGTTCATTCCAAGCTTCATATCTTATTGAAACATAGCTTTTAGAATTTAGCCTTTTTCAGTTTATATAACACCGCAGATTCAGCCACTGCGCTAAAAGCACAGCTCTTGATACAGACTATATCAGAGATCAGCTTTGGTAATACTCGTATAGCACCTTATTACACCACAAATTTCTAAAATATGTACTTCAGCAAAACGATGACCTGCTTATTTGGTAATTTTTGCACGTAGACTAGTGTTTGAAAACATTTTAATGCGTAATCAGATTTAAATCAAGGCGGTGATCGTTTTGCTGAAGTACATCTTTTAGAAATTTAGGATGTAATCAGTTGCTATAGTCAGCGCCGAAAGTAATAATGGAGTGTCACTTGCGTATTTTAGGATTTTTAACACTGCATCTGCAGAGAAATTGAACGCGCGTACTTGCAAGGGACATTATTGAACGGAGGGTAGCCGCCAGATGCTGGCGCGGTGCTCGCAAAAAGGCGCTCAGACGAGCGTTGAATTCTTTACAACTCCATCTTTACTCTTGGTGCTGATATATATGAGTTTCACCCAAACAGATCTTTGATATAGTCCATATCAAGAGCTGTGCTTTTAGTGCAGTATCCTGAGCAGCAGTGTTATATAAACTGGATAAAAAATATCTTGCTACAGACTATATTTTCTTTTTGAACATTAGAAAAATGTAACCTTACTATTCTCAATCTGGTTTAGATGTACCGCTACCATATTCCTAAGTACCCTTCCCCATACCTGCATTAAAACGCTGGGTGGCCTATTAAAATACCCTTTTTTATATTCGCATCGTAAACTTTCCGCATCGTCGGTCTGAATGTCAACGGCATTTTTTGTGTACAATAAAAGATGAATACGCAATCTGCGTACGATCACTCACTGTCATTTTCGGTCTGACGAGCAACCTCGTATTTTTTATTCCTCCTTCGTTTTTTTCGATACACCCTCAGCCTACGACGCACAAATCTTTAGAATTAGGATTATCCCTATAAGACTGATTCAGTGGCATTTTATTGAATCGAAAGGACTAATTCGAAATTTTTGTCTAAAATTTGAAAGTTATAAACTTTACTAAAACTTTCAAAGTTTCCAAATGATTTCAAAAAGTTATGTATAGTCTGTAACAAATAGAATACCTCAGAGCGCGGTGATATACATAGACTTCCGAATTGCGTATTTGTCTTTTTCTGGACAATAGAGTTTGGCGTTTGTGCTCGTTTCCAAAAACGAGCTTTTTCGCGCTTTAGTGAATAACTAAAGTTCTACTGGATGCATAAAGCTAATTTTTGGATATTATATCTATTAATACCTGTTCTAAATTGTCAGAAAGATTCAGCCTGTTATGAGCTCTATTTCACAGTTGTGAGCTTGAAAGTGAAAAACTTTAAAAGCTCCTTTTTCATCCAATACTAATCCTAAAAACTTAGAAACATCGAAATCCGAAAACTTTAAATTGTTTTTCATTTCCAAACTTGAACTCTTTTCAAATTTTAAATCCTTATCTCAGTATTCAGTTGTACTTTTGCCACGCAAATGCAAATAACATTATAGTGCATAAATTGTAACGAACCTTTCACTACGGCTGAAACGTATGGGAAACGACAAGAGCGAAAAATATTTTTACTGAATACATTAACTGATTGAATCTATCTACATAAGCCTATGTTATACCTATGTATTGTGTTTCCTATCTACATATAGTCCATCTCAAGACCTAGGTTTCCAGCACGGTATCTGGGCACTGCGTTATAAAAAATGAACGTACTTTTGTAGCAAACGCACTACGTTGACCGATTTTACATATATTTTCTATAACACTGCACCCCCGCTTGTGATACCGCGCTGAAAACCTCGGTTTTGTGATGGACTATAGTCAGGAAGGCTCATTTCAGCTGTCAGGAAGCCTGTTTTCTTGAACTAGGCACGCCTTAGATCAGTTTGTCTATTTCAGAAATTTTTTAAATGTCTCACGATTTTTCAACTCTCTTAAATTTCAATCGCCAGTGTATAAAACAAAATATTATAGTATACTACGACTGTTAAGGTTACCCAAATAGTTTTTTAATAGTTTTTTTTTATAGAAATGGTCGGACCCCCACCCTAATCTTTTCAAAAACCATGTTTTTCCGTTTTCCTACTCTCTTGAAACTTCAATAGCACGTGTTCACACATATGTAAACATAAGATTTGTATAATCCAGACTGTAACATGACAAATAATACAAAACAGTCACTAATTACCTTCCTTTCTGATAATTTACTTAATATGTTATTATTATTATTATTATTATTATTATTATTTGTTAATTTTGAATATTACGTCAAATTATTGTCCAACTGCAATTACATATAATCTGAAACATTAACAGCGTCATTCAATTATCGAAATAAACAAAAATCTTGGAAAAATACCGGGGGGATTGAGTTTTGAAAGTCAAAGATAAACAGTTCGCAATTGTTTAGTACCAACATACCTATTCACTATAGTCTGATTCAGGAGTAATAATGGAGTGCTACGTTCATATGTGTATTATTTTTAGCACCGCGCCTGCATGCAAATTGCAATTACTTATTAATTAGTTATTACTATTGATCAGACTGTGGCAAGAAAACCTTTATGATATGGTTGTCTGCAATGAAGGATAGTAAGCAACGTAACGTATTATTGCGTTTTAAACTTTAGATAAATTTAAACTAAAAAAGTTGGATACAAGTTGCAAAAAAAGCTTTTATATAATTTTCTACTAAAATTGTTCCTAAAACAACTGTTTTGAAACTACTACAAACTGACTGAATAAGCTGCAAAACTGAAGAAAATATCATTCTAAAGCTGCTAACAGAGGGTTCACAGGCTGGCCCGGTCCGGCCCCTTCTTAAATGTTACCTCCATACCTTTATACTTTCATCCAGGTGTGGTTTTTACGTACCAACCCGTTTAAACTACACCCTTTTTTTGCCTTCCTTCCATTCTCATAAGTGTGAGTGCAGACAGCTGGCGTAATCTTCTCTTTGTTTTTCGGCTTGGCTGAATTAATTTCTGCGTCCGCCACTGGTTCCGTAAATAATCTGTGATTGCCATAGAATATACCAAAAGTGTAAGAAATGAACGTTTAGACCAAATATGACTTATACGTTTGAAAAGATTGTAGTTTCATGGTAATGAAAATGTATTGATCTGGACTCGATTGTGGGTTGACTACAAATATTGTGCTTTGTGGGGTATTAAGACTACATTACTGTATGAAGAATTTTCGAGGGACATTTCGTATTTCATGAGCTGGGATTGAGTGAAATATTATAGTCGTATTAAAAAGTAATAAGGCCATATAGGCTGCGTATTTCGTTATTTTTAACCCTGCGCCTGCTGGCATTCTATAAGCAGATTGCAAATTTGCTTTCGCTCTGCCTTACTCAGACAAAATATTGCAACACACCTGCAGCCCAATTTTTATTAATTATGCCTTATTTCTTTTGAATCCGACTGTAGTTGAGTAAGTTTTAATCATCTACTTTCTAGAAAGATCTTCCTGAAAGTTTAACGTTTTTCTTCTTTTTCCTGTCTTCTTGCCTATTTGAACTTTGCGGTTCAGAAGTGATAAGACAGCAGACCTTGTTCTTTTAAGAATAAACTCTTGGCAATTTAATTTTTTGTTATGTGAGGCACAATTAGGATTAAACAAACTAAGACTGGGTTTTACCTAAGGTACTGGCTATAGCGTACTATGCTAGTTAGACTATTAGCATTCAAAATAGTTAAACTTTCATAATCAATTCAAAGACCTTTTTCAAATTATCTATCATATAATCCGTCTCACCTTTGGAAAATGCTTACTATTAGACTAAACCACGGGTGGGAACGGTGCGACCCGGCCCACTCCCTTAGAACTCGGCCCGAGCCCTTGCCGGTCTGAAAACTTGGTCTACTCATGTGAAATCGACCTTTCCCTACCAATTACGTGACTTTCCCCCCTAGGAACCCCCTTATTCACCCTGTAAGGGGGTTTAGTACCCGTCCATCTGTCGATAGTTGGCTATGCTAATTGTTGTATAGATTGTAACATTCGGCTAGGACTCCGCCTCCTAGAGGTCACCTCTTTGCCACACACGAACTGCTAAACACAGTACGACCAAACCTATTACTTATTTGTAAGAACCGACAAACTGAGCAGTTACAGTATTTTGATTGTTATTTTTATCAAAACTTGTTGAAGACTATACATATATCATAACATGAAGCGGTTCATTTCTTCAAGCCCGAATAAAATTTCCACTTTTACTGCGAACTATTACTTTTTCAGTCTTTCTAAGTTATTCGACACTAACCAACAATTTTTTATTCTGGAACTTTCTAGAAACTTGACTAAATTAATTCGGATTTACGTGAATTACCTGACGCATATTGGCTAACGAGCAGATTATTTCCTGAGTGGGTGCGAAATTTTGCTCTATTCAGCGTAAATCAGTCACCTGGAAGCTTCTTCAAAAAATATATATAAAGTTTTCAAACCTCAGTTACTTAGAATAGAATAGAATAACATAGAATATTTATTGTTCGAACGCTATCACTTTTGTTGATAGTTCACTTTCTTGATCGTAGTGTCCTCGAGGAACTTGATCCGTTGTTTCAGCCATAACAGACATCCATTATTGAAAATAAAACTGTATGCATTTTGTCGATGTGTAGTTTTTGTCATTAGTAGTTAATACCATAGTATTTAGTGTGAAATTTGCGTCCATAGTTTATCGAATTCTTTAATAACTGTGGTGTTTGGACCACACATCGTCAAAATTGTAGCTCAACTACATTTTGGGCACGTTTTCCAGTTTTATGAATGAAAACTTACAGATAAACATTTCTTATTGGAAAAATGTGATCTTTGAAATAGAACAATTTGCAGTTTTTCTAAACTTTTCATTTCATAATTTCTTTTCCTAAAAAGTTCACTTTCACTTTTTATGCGCCTCCTGCTGATTTTCTCGTTATCAGAAATTTCCTAGAAATGGACGCGGCTAGCCCAACACGCCCCTTTTATTACGTGAGAAATGTGTGTGCTGATTATCGTTATAGGCGGTCATAACTCGTGCATTTCAGATATAAAAAGGGAATTCTTCATTTTTGAGCTGCGGACCCTTGATTTCTTATATTGTCTGTAATAAAAGCTAGCATTCCAATGCGGTATAGTGGGGAGTAGCGGTGTTCGATTAAAAATGAAGTGCATTTGGCACGGTGCGCCAAGAGAGGCAAATGAAATAAAGGGCTGCTCTTTTCACACATCTCAACATGTTGCTACAAAAATAATTTCGTTGCGGGACCAGTTGCTATCTTGAACACCGGGAAGCCGTGTTGAAGAACATTTTATATTTATGTCTAAAAACACCATTGCTTCCCAGGATACTGACCTGGAAACATAGTTCTTGGTACAGACTATAGAAGCGCTCAGTTAGGGTAAACGGAAAATTGTTCAAACTCTTATTTTTTAAGTTGAAAAGTTCTAACCAAATTTGTTCTGAATGCCAAAAACAAAGCAACATTTCTTTTTCCCGAACTTATTTAATTCTTTATTGTATTCTTATTACTTATATTACTTCTATTTGCTCAAATAACCTTATATACATAGCATATTTACCGATACATCTCACATCTATCTAGATAAATCCTTTCATCTCTACCGATTTGCCACCTACAGCAACCTAATACAGTCCTTTAATGGCCCTCGCAATGGAGGAGGTGGCCTGCGTCTCTTCTAATTGTAACCTGTAGGATATACGCTGCTAATATTCGCCCACAGTATTTTAGACTTGAGCTGGTAAATGATCCTAAAGCGCTCCGAGAGTTTCAAAGCTCATTTTTTCATTCTGGAGTCTTGAAAAGTTTTTATATATAAATAGTCGGATTAAAAAGGAATAACGGCATAATCAATAACAGATTGTACGCAATTGCGTTTGGCTTGTAAATAATTTTCTACACTCCGCTGTTCTTTTTGAATCCGACCGACTATACTAGATTATATTCTGGATTTATATGTTACTTTAATTTTGATTAAATCTTAGTAAATTTCGTTACAATAAGAAATTTCCATTCGATTACGCGTAAAGTTTGAATGAAATCAATTTGTTTTTCCAAAAAACACCTCAAAGTATTGTAAGTATTCAAAGTGTTTTTAGAAGGATCATTCCCAAACATCATATGAACTCTGATACATAATATTTTAGCACCTTACTACTATTCCAGTCCATTTTCCACAGAAATCCGCCATTTCTCGTAAATAATTTCTGATATTTGTCAAAATTTGTTATTTCCTCGAAGCATTAGAGTACTGTTTTGGCTTGGCAATTTGTTTTTGCCTAGTATCTCGCTTGTATTGTCGGGGGGATAGCAAAATAACCTAATTGTGAGGTATTATGTAGTTTGAAGTCAGTTTTTACAAATTTGTGGATTTTGGAGAACATTGGTTGGTCGGTTTTATAGTTTGGTAAACTTGTGATGTTCTATTGCAAGAAGTTCTATTGCAAGAAAACTAATATTGGAGTGTTAATAAAGAATCTCTTTGAAATTTACCTAAAAATACGCAAGTAGCACTTCATCAATAGTCTTGAATTATACTCCATATATGTAGTCGACGGCCAAGGCTTATGCATTGGTATACGGTACGAACTGCAAGTTTCATTGGAGCGCGGCCGAGTATTGGCGCACGAAAACGCAGACTAGTCAATGATGCAATGTTCAATACCACATCTTAGTTATCTTTCTAATATAACTTATTTATTTACTGAATGTAACTATTTAGGCTGTTTTATATTGAGCACTCAAACCTTTAACCTGCAAATCGTTTGGCCGCCGACTACACAAAACCATGTAACACATTATGTTAGAGATGGGCATCTGGACTGGGCTAAGTGAGCGCTTAAGTCAGTTGGATTCAGCTCCGGCCCAGAAGGCCCATCTCTAGTTTATGTTCGATTTATCTTCTTTGAATGAGGTACAACTTTGTTTGCTTTATGGAGGTGCTTTGCTGATTTCTAGTATAGAAAATGTTATAGTCAGCGCAGAAAGTAATAATGGAGTGTCACTTGCGTATTTTTAAGATTTTTAACACCGCAGAAGAGCGTTGAATTCATTACACTCCATCATTACTCTTGGGGCCGACTATAACATGTAAAAATTGAATTTCTAGAACAAATCTTTCATTTAGTTTATCAAATTGAGATTAGATAAACTTGAAACTAACTAATTGTCTTGAATATCCCAGTTAATTATATGTATGCAATTCTTTTTGTTATCTACAGTAACCCGCATTCACGCAATTCGCTTTGGGACCCGAGACAGATGTCTCATAAGAGGATTTTATATCTCGAGTCAAATTGAACCAGTCTTACTGGAAAATTAAATCATTCCACCTGCCAGATTCGAATTATACACTTAATTTTATACGTTTGTAGCAGTATTTCGAAAAAAAAACACTCACTTAACAATATCACTCGTATCACAAATGTTGTTTACATGTTTGTCACGAGGGTTTGTTATAGATTCCGGGTTGTTTGCAGCAGAATTTCCCAAGCTTCCGCAGAAACGGGGAGTCAAGCTAACAGGCTTTCATTTCAACAGAAAATATAATCGCTGCCTTGCCCACATCATTGTCAGTTCTCTTAGAGGTCCGATGGGCCCCGGCGCAAAAATAGTTAAAATTAAAGTTGGTATTCTATTTTTTCACGCGGTGTTCTCAAACGGGCAGGGCCGGCCCGAAAAATTCACATATTCTCGGCCGGGCCCGGCCTGATGTGCCGGCCCAGGCAATTTTGAGAAGCACGCGTTCACGTTGTCCGGGCCCGTTCAGGTTTAGGCTCATTTTCCCAAACCTTCTCGTTTTATTGGTTATCATTCATTCATTCCCCCGTTCCCAGTCTGTTTATTACCTTTCCCGTGCTGGTGGTTTTGGGTCTCGCAGCGATAAGATCACTCTAAACTCCGCCCCCTTTTTATGTCTATTGATTTGTATGCATTAATATTTACCGCATTCACAGCCAAGGCAATTTAATACTCTACTATAACATCTGCTCTTGCCAGAGCAAGTAATCTCTTTTTAGTAGAGATTTTGCATTGCAAATGCAGATTGGTATTGAAGCTAGACTTGAATTGGATTGGACAACCTAAGATTAGCCAGCAGGGCTCGGTAGATGGGTCTGGGCTCTTGTTGGGTTGAGATTTAGTATAATTTATACTTAGTAAAAACCTAGAATACCATATCAGATTTTCAAGGATCCTTATTTTTTTAATTTATGTACTTTGCACATTATGAGTTTAAAAGAGTGTGTTCTCATTTTTAACCTAAGCTATTGGTTGATCCCTTTTCCTGAGAGCGCGGCGAGCTGTGCTTGGCTTTTACTTGAACGGTATCAGAAGATACCAATGTCGCCTTTAGCACCAGATTCCCAGGTAAAATTGACTGGAAATGGGTTACTACATAATACCCAGAATTGATCTGAACTAATCTTTTTATTAGATTACAAATGTTACGGAATACGTTTAAACCCTAATCCCCCACCTGCCAGCCAAACACCAATGCAAATCACTTTATACGCAGCAATGCGGTGTTTTATATTACACCTGCAATGTTTTTGCGTAGAGACATTTTGCGCCGACGGAATATTTTGTGAGAAACTTGTCCATAACTTTCAGTATATGTAAGGTAAAGAAATGTTTTTGAAGTTCTCAGCCTATTTTCATACTTGCTTTGAAACTTTCCGATACAACCAATTTGTTTATTTTCCTGTATCACTCGTATCACAATAAAATTTGATTTCTTCGATGTAGAGCTTCGGCATTTCATTCCGGAATCTTCTGAGCAGAGACGGCTTCTATCTAAGATTCAGTCTTCGTGGCACAAATCATAGGATCGGGAAGCTGCTGGTTTTACTAGCCTTCTGTAGCTACACGTGCACAACTTTATCTGCCCCAAACGTTCTTAACTTTTCGATTCTTGATGAATTTGTCTCCAAAAAACTGACTAGTCAATTAATTTGGCGCAAAATTCGCGGTCATCAGCGATTCTCGACGCGATAATGCTCAGATAGTATCACTCTAGAACCCACAAACATGGCTAAAAGGGGGCGGAGCTTGTGATTACGGTAAAATCAATTAGTAACGGTTGAAAACACTTCCACTTACATGGAACATATACGATATTCGTGTTTTCATAAGATATACAACTTTTGTAGTTGCAATAGTTTCACACCTTACACAGTGGGGGCGGAGTTTTGAGAAGCGGGGCCCAAAATTTCAGACAACTGGACTGACTAGTACCCCTGCCTATACAGAAAGCGCTTTGAGAGATAGTTTAATAAAAGAAATATTTGCCAGATAAGGCCAATATAGGACCTGTCTTGGTAGTAATTACTTTCTGAACAATACTAGTCATGTCTGCCCTTTTAATAGTCACCTATTGACCTATTGGTATTAGCCTCCTTACACACGACAATTCATGGCTACAGTAATCCTAGCCTTAAAGGTCTGTCATTTGCAATTTTGCGCTCCAAGGCAGCTGGTGACATCACTGGCGACAGCAGACATCTGTTACTACCCTAAAACCAGACCTAAAACCCAAAAATTACAGGTTCAGGCTTTTTTTGAGTTTATTTCTATTATATTCAGAGAATTTCATTGTAACATTCTGCCTACTTCCGTTTTTACAGTATTTGTGGGAAAAAGTTCAGTTTGGCACATTATTCAGATACAATTGCAAGTATGAACTATATAGTATAGTATAAGTATTTTATGGTATTTTATTATTATATTTATACATAACTCTTTTATAAATCCTACTACAAATCCCTATACAATAACGGCGTCCTTTCGCTAGTTGGCCGCGCGCCAACCTCTTTGGTCAAGGGGACCCTAAACGGCGTCCCTCACCAGACCCATCCAATATACCCAGCAGCTATCTTATACAAATCTTATTTTAGTCAACTTATCTTTAAATTACGGAAATCCTTATTGTTTATTGTAATTCAGCTGTAAAAGTTCTTCAAAACTATAAAAACCGATTCGAATTTGGTTAGTTTTGAAGTTTTTCGCGTCGAGTCGAAAAGTACGCGTAGTTTGACCAGTTTTAGCCGTAATATTTTTAAACAAGGTCTTTTTCCGTAATTTATTTAACTATTATATACAAACAAACACCCACACTTATTGGTTCAAACTGTTCAAATACAAACGATACAATGGAAATGAGCCAAATTTCAAAACTTACCAGATTTCCGAGCAATCATTTAACTTAATAGCTTAATAAGTTTAATTAAATGAATTTTTGTTTATATATTATTATTAGCAAACGAACCAGAGACAATTTGTCCAACTACATTAATTATTTGTTCTGTTGTCAGGCTTCTTTTGAACTTGCCGCAGCCGGGTATGACGCGCTTTGGTTTAACTTCGCTCTACACCATCGAACTTTCGGTAAATACACTCAAAAAGTATTTGTTCAGTTAAAAACTATCAGTTTTTGTAATTTCCGATATAAAAATAGGTCTTAATGACATTTATAGTTATCTAGCCAATTTGTAAGTTAACTAGTTTCAAAGAATTCTTTTCAATTGTCAAATTTTTTAAACTCTTAAGTTTACTTATAAAACAATCAACCCTATAATCCCTTCTACAAAACAATTTCTAAACAGTCCTAGTTTTAATATGTTCTTTGAACCGAATGGCTGGAACAAGTTCATACGAAGTTCAGCACCACTTAGCGACTTCTTTCGTTTGAATACACCTAAAAGACTTGTTTTTCGTCTAGCGATATTTAAACTGTGTTTATTGAAAAGTTATTATCAATAGACGTAGTTTAATAACCATGTATATTATTTTAAACATTATCAGATAATCACCATTAATCACTCTTTTAAAGATTCAGAAGGCTGTTTTTTGTCGTGTTTTTAGATATAGTCTTTATAATGAGATTCGTTTACAGCGCAGTAACCTGGAAAACTGCGGTGTTATATAGTCAAATTCAAAAGTATAAGGACTTTGAGGCTGCGTATTCGTTATTTTTAACACTGCACCTGATTGCATTATCCGCGCGCAGTATCAGCAGATTGCAAACTTGCTTTCGCTCTGCCTTATTCGGACAAAATGTTGCAACACTCCTGCTTATTAACACGGCCTTATTACTTTTGAATCCGACTATATACTGAGTGCGGAAGCCGTTTCTTCGAAAGTACATTCATTTTTACATAACGCCGGTGATTTACGATTAAAACATCATATGCCAGTGCAAATTTTCTGCACATTTTCTTTTTGTTTCTGATTTTCGACCTTTTCCCGGTGTAAATCAATGTGACCGGTTGGCTGGGGCTGGTACTCTCGCGGCTGCTGTGTCCCACTTCCACACTAAACACTACTACTGTTTTTATTATTTTACAATGTTTATAAAGATATATATTTAAATATAGATAAAATAAACATTAAATTACAATTAAACGAGACATTTGACAGACTGCGATTAGTAATTCTATCGAATTTTAGTACACGGCAGCTTCCGAGAGAAATTTTCAGAGCACCGAAAATGTACTATGCCTGGTTTGGGAAAAATGCACTATTCTCGTTTTATATTTTGTTTTAAAGCTTTTAATATCAAAAAGTATCGTAAAACTTATAAAACAAGTCAATGTTAACACTAGCTCGTCAAACCTAGTTCGATTTTTTATACCTAGTTCGATTCAATAATTAAAATGGAGTGTTACTTGCGTATTTTTGGCAATTTTGTGTATATTTTGGTTTTTTAAAAGCTTTCGGAGCCATTTTCAACGTGATTCTTTTTTAACACTCCATTATTACTCTGGAATCGGAATATAACATCGATTGCTATTAAAATAGGTAATTGTCTTGAAAAATACGAGAAATCTTGAACATTTTGTTTTCCACTTGATTTCTTGAAAATGTCAAGCTTCACGTTTGTATCCGCTATTTTACTGGTTCCTGGTACAAACTTTAGTTAATTAGACTCCAGACAGCAAGACCCGTGTGGGTGCTCGTAAACGCAGGGTAGCAGTGAAAAATACCTTTTTAGGAATATTTGAAAGCCTTTTTACTGAGCTCTGAGATGAAAAACTAGTATTGAATCATTTCCAGACATTTGGGTTGAGTTATTGGTTACGGTGTACCTAAATATTGTAGTATATTGCCCTACATAAAAGTTTTTGTTTAATTCAAACTGTTATGAAGGCTTTCGTAAACTATAAAATTTTATTGTTTCGAATCTTTATACTTTCTTTTCAACCCAACTTTTTGTTTTCTGTCCGTTATTATTTGTAAGCACCCGTTCAACCGTTACAAAAGAACTCGGTAAAAGTGCTTCTAGACTAATTCAAATACTAAAAACACGATAAGCATAGCAGACTGGTTCAACTTTCATCACACTGTGTAACGTAACTACTTATTTAAAAAAACTATTTATTCCGTATATCAATGTATATCCCACGACGGCTGCTCTTGTTATTCTTTCCATCTTTGCGCAATCCGGCTTGGGAGGGGGGAGGGATCGAACCATCAACCTTTCCTTCTCACGGATTGCTAGCCTACTTATATGACCATAACTTTACAACTTTATTATATTATTACCTCCTTTAATAACATAACTTTATTAACTTATTACCTATAAATATTAACTATATAGCTGGTTTCCGGTCTTTCCTCCCCTTACATACCGTACCCCTTCGGTTCCCGCACTACCATCATGATCTTATCAATGTGTCTTCTTTTTCTGTTTTGAATTCCTTGCTAATAACTGTTATCGATTTTCCTACTTTCACTTGTAGCATCGCTTTTCTCACGTTACCCAATTAAGCCCTATGATCATTATAACTATAGTTAAACTTATTATTATTATTATTATTATTATTATTATTATTATTATTATTGTTATTAAATATCAATTAAGTTAGTTAGTTTTGTGAAATAACTTAATTTAAAGCAGAGTAGTCTAATGCGAAAGATTAGAAGATCACATTTTGGTACTTGTATGTATATAAAGAAACTTTGTCTAGTTTTATGTAAATGAATTTTGTATTTAGTTTAATAATGATAATGTTACATTGAGTTTTACTTTTCCTTTCTTAAAAACTTTTGATCTCTTGATAAGCCAGAAATGCCAGCATCAAAATCTATCATGTCTTTTGTTCGCGGAAGACCATTTTTGTGATTTTTGAACGGTTATTTCCGTATTTCGGGGTTATTGCAATATTTTCTTCATGTCTTTCTTTTATTCCTTTGCTTTAGTTTTATACTTTACAAACTTTTTAAACTTTAATTTGCAGGGTTATGGACCGATTGAGTCCCGTTTCGCATGATTCGGGTTTCTCTTCGAACTCTTCGCTTGCAATACCACCGAAGATTTTCTATAATATGGTTAGTGAAACATACGAATTTCATTTTTGAGTACGATATAGTCTGCGTCGAGAGTAAAAATGGAGTCATTTGCGTATTTTTAGAATTTTTAACACCGCACCTGCAGGCATATTGCACGCGCGTAATTGCAAAGTGCAGTATTGAACGGAGAGTAGCCGCCAGATGCTGGCGCGGTGCTCGCAAAACACTCCATCATTACTCTTGACGCTGACTAAATCATATTTTAAGAATTTTGCGAAACTCTTGACGCTGACTAAATCATATTTTAAGAATTTTGCGAAACACTCAAAATTCTAGCTTTTAGTTATGTAAATTTCCAGTTTTCGTCAAATACTTCCAGATATTGCTTTACTTTTTTAAAGAATGGAATAAAACTATATAGAACTTAGGTTATAACAGTATCAAACAAAATACAAAATATAATTTACATAAAAGAACTCTGATTTGAATACAACTACAACTGTATAATGTATTGTATTTTCCATGTGATACTCTAGGGTACTCAAAGTACTCTACTGTTTTTTGTGACAAACAACTGTTTCCGGGTGCAACAAGATTGGAATAAAAAGTTATATGAATACACATGTTTCAGTCGGTCCCCCTTCTAATACCTGAATCCATGATGTCTCCTCCTATCTCCGAAGCATGCCCGGATGAGTCGAAGTCAACCGAAGCCAACTCGATCAAGAAAGGTAGTTAGATACTAACTTTTAAAAATGTTAAAATTCTTTAACGTTAATAAGAAGGAATGAAATTATCCAATTCTTTTGTAAAGATTGTAAATAAAGTTAGAATTTATAAAGGTAAAAGGTTTCGCCCATAATTGCCGACCTTTTATCAGTTGGTTAAAATGTACGGGGCATGGTTTGGGCATTGTACTAAATTGTATACAGACATCTACGTTATCTTTGTTCGAAGTAAATCAATAGGTAAGTAAATAGTTGAATGGGTGATTCCTGAGCCAAAAAGCTGGCTCCCCACTGGAGTTGGTAACATCAAAAAGAGCCCAATACCTTCCTTCAATGAAGAATTTTATCACGAGTTATACCAGTCTATATTTGTATTATCCCACTCAAAACAAAACATACAGTTTGTACAACAGTTATGCCCTAAACTAACTAACTCGTGAAGCTAAAAATGTAGTTTGAATACAGTTTTATTTTTAACATTTTACGAAATACTGTATAAAAATAACTCGCAAGATTTGAAATCATTTCTGGCCAATTCTTTATATTACGTTTGTTGCATCGTATGCAATCTGTTCTATAATATTGTAAGTTTAAACTATTCTTAACTAGTTTTGCACCTTTTGTAAAAGTTTAATACAATTTGTTGAGTATAAAACCATTATATAACTCCTTTTTATTTGCAGATTCCGAATGTGAACTGGAGGTTTCCAGTTGTAGCTGCCTATCTTACTCACAGGGTTCTTCGGAGGGAGCCGTGCCCACAATCTCAGCTATTGATAACAATGATAACATAAGCTCAAGCAAGGGTTAGTCATCAGAAAGGGGCGATAAATTGGTTTTTGAAAATTCTAACGTCGAAATTATTCATTCTAGCAGGTGCAGTGTTAAAAATGAAGAATTACGCAGCATACACGGCCTCATTACTTTTTATTCTGACTATAGCAATATTTCGTCTTCTGAGGTTTCCAATTATAGTCTGTATAGAGTTAGGCCTCTGGACGGTGTCCTAGAGAGAAGTAATATTATATAGAAATGAATGCACTCTTAAAGGAAAAGCCTATAATCCACCGACATTCCGTTTATTCTTATATAACACTGCTTTTCTCCAGGACACTACACTGCAAATCTGACTCTTGATACAGACTATAGTTCGAATTCCTGACTTGAAACTAATAAAAGTTTTAATAAAATCATTTTTAGTACCTGTAGTGCTCGATGAAAAGGAGTCCGAGTCAAATCGATGTTGCTCCCGGTCATCGTCAATTTCTGTAAGAAGCTCATCCAGAAGCCGAGAAGATATAGATGACTCATATTGGTTGCCAGTGGGAAGAAAGAGACAGAGGACTATTATTGGAGGTGCGTTCAAAGTAAAGTAAAGATGAAAGCTCAAATTATCATTTGAAAGCAGTATCATTTTAAATAACAATGGTTAGAGACCTATTTATAATAATAATAATAACATTTTTTTCCGAAAGTACAATTAAATGAAAAGTAAGATCACAGTATTTGTAGTAGTTGTATTGATGATTTGTAAAAAGGATCCTTGGATTATGGTTATCTTCTTAATGAAAAGTAACCAAGGTTTTAGTAAGTGTTTGTTCATATGACCTTATTCCAGAAATCTGTTACCTCAACCCATCTCCATCAAGCTCTTCCTTCGTTTCACAATCTTGCTCCTATGAACTAGATGAATCCAAATCGTATGAATGCGAAGAAATTCCTGTTAAAAAGATCAAAACGGTAGACACTTATATAGTCTATCTTAAGACCTAGGTTTCCAGCGCGGTATCACGAGCGGGGCGCAGTGTTATAAAAAATGGATCTACTTTTGAAGAAAACGCACCATGTCGACGCATTTTACATTCATGTTTATAACACTGCGCCCCGCTCGTGACACCGCGCTGGATACCTAGGTCTTGATATGGACTATATCTCTCTATTTGAAAATCTAGTTTTAATAGTAAGTTTGGAACCTTCTAAAACGGATGAGGTTGTTTAGGATTGCTTTCAAATACACTCCCACCAAATTATTAGTTGCTAAACATTTGTAAGTTTCATAAAATATTTCATTTCAGCCATCAGAATCCTTACCTCCACCTCGTTTCTCATTCTCCCCAATCCTGTACTCCTGTTCCTGGAAGGACTGCCATTTGCGCTATCCGACCTTTAATGATGTCTACGATCACGTCATCCTGGTGAGCCTATCTATCCTACCGTACGATATTACCAACAATTACAAAATGTAAACTACTGTTGCTGCTCTTAGTTTAAGTTTTCTTTAGTAAATTTAAGCTGACCATTTTATTTCTGAACTATTTTTTTCTCTTAAACAAGTTAGTCCAGGCCCACATTCGTCCCTTTCTCGACCTCCCATCGTCTAAACCATCATCATCTCGACCTACGGAAGCCGCGGATGATATCGTGGCCGAATGCGAATGGGCAGACTGTGAAATGGGAATGGAGCGCGGAGATAGACAGAAGAAGGTATGGAGCTTACACTGGAGCTAACAAAGGATACTGTAATTAACTACAGTTTCAGTCGCACAGTTACTTTAGTGGAATAGTGATAGCAATTTTTTAAAAATTTCAACCACTCACTCAACATTGATCTAAAAGCTTAAACACGTTAACAATTTGAATGCTCATTTATTCGTATCTATAGTCCATCACAAGACCTAGGTTTCCAGAGCGTTAGCACGAGCGGGTCGCTTATGAAAAAGAAATTACTTTTGGAGAAAACGCACCACGTCTACCGGTTGTATATTCATCATTTATAACACGGCGACCCGCTTGTGTTACCGCGCTGGAAAACCTAGGTCTTGAGATGGACTACAGTAATTATATCAGCCTTGTTGAGGAAGTATGTAGCTCGATCTTTGTTCGAAACAGAGAATAACAACAAGACACTTAAATGGTAATAATAATCCTATTACAGTACTCCTGGCTATGCGATCATTTCCGTACAAGACACGCAAAAATGGCACAGCCCTTTAAATGTGTAATAACCGGTTGTTGCGAGCGATTCAAGACTACAGAAAAGTTAGAAGAACATGTTAGGATTGATCATATTCATGGAAATGCAAGTGAGTTGGGAAAACAATTAAAGTATTGGTTGGGATCAGGCTAGGGAAACGGGCCAGCACGACTGAAAAAAAATTTGAGTCCCATCTGAGAAATTCCTACCACAATCTTAGAGGATTGGAGTACAAAGACCTAGTTTTCTATTAATAGTAATCCAAAAACAGATCTAACAATGATGGAGTGAAATGAATTGTAATTTGCGAGCACGCGCGTGCAATTTTTCTTTAGGTGCGGTGTTAGAAAATAAATACGCGTGACACTCCATTATTACTATCAGCACTGGCTATAGCTACTCTAATTTGTATCATTTCAGCCAAGAAGAAAGAAGCTCGAGAACGAGAACTGATGGCCGGATTCTTAGAATGGCAGCCACTACCAAAGCCGAGTAAGTTATTCCCAGTGTAAAAACATTGTAATAATGTTTTTGTGCTTTCTAAATGCTTTCTAAATGTTACTTTGTTTAGAATGTGATCAACTACCGTTGTACTCACGATCTCTTGATCAGAAGGTTCATCGTATGATACTAAAGGCTAGAGAAATGAACTTTGAAGTCAAATTGGAGCCGAAACGACGACCTGGGGTAAGTCAATCAATTATAAATACTCGATAATAATTCTGCAAAAAGAATCTAGAACAAACTTTCAATATACCCCGAATCAAACTAATATAACACTACTACATTTTGCAAAATAGATTTTGGAATAATAAGGTTTGCTGAAAATTGTTGTTATAAAAAGTTTGTTTATTTATTTTACGAAACACGATATCTGAGATGTTTGGAGCCATCGACCTATAGCTTATGAAGCGAAGCTTCTAACCACTGGGCCACCATGCCCCCCCCCCACCAAATAAAAATATTGTTCCAAATAAAAATGTTTAAACTTTAATGTTCCAGGTCGGAGCTGCTCATCGCAAGATGTACGCTACAGCTGACTGGCAATTGAAGGCGCTATATCCAGACGAGTTCGATGAAGATGAAGCTTGTCCAATACTGGAACCTGTGAATCTGCTTGAAGAAGAACTCCAGATTAGCGTCGAACCAACTTCATCCAGAAGTAATCCAGATGTGAATGTCTGCGATACTCCGGAACCAGTTCTGGAACCGGAAGTAGCTTCGGAATTCCTTTCGGATAAGTCTGGGGGTTGTGAATCCGTAGATGAGTATTCTGAGGAAAGTGATGTTGAAGAGGCAGATGAACCGGAACAGTTGGAGGAGCCAGAATCTGAAGAGGACCACTTGGTAAGTATATGTTATATCCATTCAGCATATTAACGCAGACTTGAGCCTAATTTAAATGCTTCACCTTACACGAATATATGTTGAATTGCGGCTTTTAGTGGATTCAATTTAAAAAAATACATGAAAGTTATAGTCAGGTTCAAAAGTAATGAGACCGTATATGCTGCGTATTTCGTCATTTTTATCACTGCGCCTGTTGGGATTCTACGCGCGGTATCAGCAGTTTCCAAACTTGCTTTCGTTCTGCTTCCAGAAATTGAATCTTCCAGAAATACTTTTCAGTTATTAACTTTTCTTTTAGGACGACATCTCCATGAACGACCTCTTCCCTGGCTGGGACTTTGACTCCATGAAAGATCAATACTTCTCCCAGAAAGAAGCAGAAGCTAAGGAGCGAACCAAAACAGTCCGAAAACACAAATCAGAAGATGAAATCCGCCAGGAGCTGGCCAGTAGAATGCGAATACAAATGGAGGCGGAGCCTCTGGAGGAATCGGATAAGGAATCGAATTGGGATGCAGATGAAGAGCTGTCCGACGAAGAGGAAGAATATTGATTTTTTCTTCGAAATGAGCCGGGTGGTCCATATGTTAATTGTCTTTAAAGGACAATACTCTTCTTGATCTTGAAAGTTATGCGGCCTACAGATTACTCATTTCATAAGTCCATACAGTTAACCTATGGATTTTTTCTGTACACATGTAGTCGGCTGACGAATTTTATGCAATTTAAAGGTCTTCCCAATTTAAAACGAACAAAATAGTTATATTCACTACTATAAATTAATTGTTTCTGAAAAATAAGTTTGATGTGGTATTCTACATTACATCATTGACTAGTCCGCGTTTTCGCGCACTCTTGCTCGGCCGCGCTTCAATAAAATTTGCAGTTCGTACCGCATTCTCTTGCTTAAGCCTTGGCCGCAGACTATATTGATTTTCCAAACTGTCAAACTGGTCGTTAACTATATGAAACTTTCATAAACTCTGTGTCATACCGTTATTAAACGATCCCCTTTATAATATTATATATTTTGCTACCCTCCATTAAGTTTAATCTCATATTTTGTACAAATAGTATGTTCTTTCACTAGCAACGTACCTCACCTAGGTCACTGTATCAATCTCCCTGTATCACGTACAAGTTCATGTTACCTGATATCAACTGCCTTTAACCATTTAGTCATTCATCTATAGCGGTATTAGATATTGCGATAGCTCAATTGCAACATCCCGATAATATTCAACACCGCTCCAACATCTAATCAATATTTATAGAATCTAAATTAATCATGTCTTGTATATTCTTTGTTCATGTTCAAATGATTTGTACTTACGTATTTTCCAACCCGAATAACCCGAATAGCTTGGATTCCAGCGCAGTAGCCTTCGTAGCAGCGGTGTTATACAAAAATAAATGGATCCTTGATGGATTTTCTTTAAAAGTACATTCATTTTTATATATAGTTAGCGCCAAGAGTAATGATGAAGTGTAAACAATTCAAGGCTCGTCTGAGCCCCTTTTGCGAGCACCGCGCCAGCATCTGGCGGCAACTCTCCGTTCAATATTGTACTTTGCAAGTACGCGCGTGCAATTTTCCCGCAGGTGCGGTGTTAAAAATCCTAAAAATACGTAAGTGACACGCCATTATTACTATCGGCGCTATCTATAACACCGCCTCTCTGGAGGATGCTCGGCTAGAAACCTAACTCATGATAGAAACTATACGATGTAGGTTGGAAAAGACCTCAACTCCTAACTTATATAATTTCACGTCAGATTACAATCATTCATGTCATTATCTCAGTACATGTCATCCGTTGTTTACAATGTTATTTATGTTATTTTATTATCGGGTTCCCATTTTTTATGTTTATTGAATCCCTGCGTCTATTCATTTTAAGTACTTTCTACCATGTCCGAATCTGCCACATATCTGAGTTCAATAGGATTTCAAAGTTGGTTCTCGGTCCTAACCGCAGGGGCGGGAACTTCTCGGGCCTGAGTTCAAATTTTTCAAATTACCGGCCCTGGCCATCTCGTTACCACCCCCTTGACTACCGGGATTGCCTGTTAGCTATGTTCTAATTTTAAAATTGTTTTTGATTGTAAACTGACCGATGATCTCTGAAACACTGTTGTTGACATTACAAGACTACAATAATTGTTATAGAATAATAAATGTATATACATTGTGCATTGTATTGCTTTATCTTAACAAGAGTTCCAAGATTAATAATCATACGACGGATTGGCCCAGTGGATAACAGTTTTTCATTATCATCCCGAGGTCGATGGTTAGAATCCGCCCCGAAGAAAGAATTCTTGCAAATTTCTGATCCGCTACCTGCTCCACAGGTGTTGTTTTGGAGTCCTGGCTTCATATGGTTCCGTCGTCTCACTTCATCCTCCAAATATCGGTGATCTCGTGTTTCTTAAAATGAATAAACAATACAACAATCCATTTTATGAACATAAAAAGGGTGCATAACAGTGGGCTAGGTTGAAATGTAAAGACCTTCTGAACTTGTAACTATTTATTCCGTATATCAATGTATATCACTTGACGGGTGTTCTTGTTATTCTTTCCATCTTTGGGGCAGCTAGAAGACGGTTTGCGGGAATCTTAAGAGAACATTCAAGCATACATTCTACGGTTGCTCAATCCAGCTTGGAACGGGAGAGCGATCGAACCAAAAACCTTTCCTCCTAACGGATTCATAGGCCAGCGCGCTACCAGCTGAGCAACTACGCCCCCCGTGTAACTGAACTTGTAAAGGCGAGCCTATCTAAACCGGAAACTGGATGAATGTATGGAATCACGAAGATCAGAGTGTTAATAGGATGCATTAATTTTTTTTCCTATAAGCTACGGTTGTTGATGTTCATAGTTCAACATTATCGCCGGCTATATCCTTATTTCTTTCCCTTTTTTGAATTACAAAAGATCTCGTTTTAGGACGAGAAAAGCGCTATCTCTTAATAAAAAGAAGAAGTTATGTAATTAACACTAAGCTTTATTGATATAAAGAAATAATCTTTGCCTTCTTTGTCATGGTTAGGAATAGTTTTTTTAGTAATTACAGTAATCCTAATCTATTATTTTTGTGTTTTCTGAGAGGCATTGAGATACTCTTAAATGTTTTAAATCTTTTTTTCTAAAAGGGCTCGGCTTTTCTAAAAAAATTATCGGCTGGCCCGGACCGGTTTGTAAAATTTTCACGCCTGACTTAGTCGAGATAAGCTTCATAAAAGTAGTATTTCTCATTCCATTGAGTTGATTTTTGGATATACCTTACTTCTACAATAGTTATGTTAGCTCAGAGAAATTTGAGTCAATTCGACTTCTCGGTAGTTAGTAATTCACCCAAGTTCGATCAAGCTCGGTTTGAAAAACGAGCCCAAACGCCCTATGCTATAGTCTATAGCAAACAAAAGACCGCGGAGGGCGCTTTTTACAAACCTTACACAACACCGCGCACTGCAGTCTTCTTTTTGTTATGGACTATAATGATTTCTAACCTCATAAAGACCATATTATGAAACAGGCTTCAATACATCCAATCTTGATTTATCTCATGAGATAAGTGCACAAATTTCCTATATATTTTAAAAGTTGATGCAATATCATATATCTTCCAATAATAGACGCGGGTTTGTCCTTGATGCCCTTATAACAAGCTGCGATTCATTCTGCGCGGCACCCGCTGAGTCCATGAGAATGGGTTGTCAAGCAGCGAGACAAATGGCAATAGGCCAACTTGTTCGCGAAATGATTTATGCAAATTCTGCGGGCTTTTGTGAGGAATTGTATTGTAATGAAGAAGATTGTTAGAAGGGGTGCTATATTAAGAGGATTTAGGGTTAGGCTGGAGACAATTTTGCGCTAAAATTGGTTTCCACGGCCAGAATTGGTTTTGATCTACAGTTTGCTTAAAAACAAGGCATAAAGTGTTTATAAAATGTATATTTCCTGTTTCACTCATGTCACGATACAGTTGATTTCTTCGAGGCAGTACTTCGGCCATTCATTCCTTCTGAGTGAAGGCAAAGAATGAGAGATACATATAATAAAAGTACAATTCTACAAAGAGTCATATCTTGAAACTTGTCAAGTACGCGGTAATTTAGTGGTTTTCAGACCAGTTCAAGTCGAATACGGTTTTTGAACAGAACAGAACAAAACTGCTGATCTTTTGAGTTTGTATAGTCAGCGCCGAAAGTACTAATGGATAGTCACTTGCGTATTTTTAGGCTTTTTAATACCGTACCTGCAGCCAAATTGTAAGCGCGTACTTGCAAAGTACAATATTGAACGGAGAGTAGCCGCCAGATGCTGGCGCGGTGTTCGCCAAATGCCCTCAGACGAGCGTTGAAATATTTACACTCCTTCATTACTCTTGGCGTTGACTATATCAATAGCTAGGTTTTCAGCGCGGTATTCTGGAGAGAGGTGGTGTTTGATTTTGGCCACTTTGTTTTTGATACTGACTGCATACCTTAATTATTCCATCATTCTCTGATTGAGTACCAGTTAAAATATCTGTTACAAAATTCAGACCTACTATATTGTTCCTCCCTAAATTCGTCTTTTCCTCATCTCATTAAGCTGCCACGGTGTGATTCGGTATTGTCTGTGCGCCTCTCTACATTCGCGCACTTCTCTACCCTAATGAACCCGTCTTCCTAAAAGTCCGGATCCATTACGCCCGCCGCTAGCATCCCATCTACCTGTGGCTAGCTGCTTGCGCTTTTCACGCTTGGCGTCTTTTTGGTGATTGCATGGCGTAAAGTCGGTGTGTTAATCCAATTCAAGATTGTGTTGCATAGTTTGTGATTTGTACAACAGGAAGTCTTGATTATGTTATACGAAAAATAGCTATCTTGGCTTAGTTCTGTATCAAAAGTTCATGAATAAGAGTTTCCGTTCTTGTAACGTGGATTTAAACTTTAAGGGAACGTTTATTAACAGCTTCTCTGAATTTCATATTACGCACTTGCAAAAACTGCCCATTAGATCTCTGATCAAGATGTATAGTCCATCTCAAGACCTAGGTTTCCAGCGCGGTACCACGAGCGGGAGCAGTGTTTTAAAAAATGAATGTAAAATCATTCGACGCGGTTCGTTTTCCCAAAAGTACATTAATTTTTGATAACACAGCGCCCAGGTCGGGATACCGCGCTGGAAACCTAGGTCTTGAGATAGACTATACTAATGTCTCGAATGTATTTAACTTTTCTTTCAAATGACAGGCTCATCTCGCCATTTTAATTCATATTATTTATCTTTACTACATATTTGTATCTATTGCCGTGTAGCTTAGCTGAATCTAGCTTGTAAAGAAGCAATGAAGCTGTTGTAAAACACGTAACAGCAACATAAATAAGGTTGTAAAACGAATCTTTTCCATATTATACAGTCTGGTCCAAAACCTAAACTACATTGCCCCGGCTACAGCGCGGTTTTGCAAAATTTTGCCTTCAAAAAAGTTTCCAATTGCCCAACTTTCGATTTTTGGAAGGCAAAACTTTGTACATACCAACGCTATTCCAGAATCATACTAAACTTGACTTAATTCAACGATCGAAATCTAGATCCAGCATGCTGTCATTACATTCATGTATTTTATATTTTGTCAGTTTCTTTATATTTTATTATATATATATATAATTTCTTTCTAGGTTTATATGATTATTCGAATCTTGCTTCTATGCTGCCTTTATATTGTTGTAGAACTTGCTAGCGTACGTTTCAAACAACCAATTAAATTTCGGCAGGCCCATCGTTTCCGGTTTTTATATAATTCTAAACCTAATTATAATAATATAATAAAGTATAGTTAATGGCGAAAGAAAGTTCTAAAGTTGAGTTAGTTCGTGGAAAGGGAAATCTGTCTCAACTGCAGAACTAATGTGTATTATTTTGAATTTAGCTGCAATAAGTTCTTTAGTAGGTTTATAAAGTGGTGCAAGATGTTTAGCCGGCTCCGGCAGAGGAGGTTATGCGCCTGACCCGGCCTGGGTTTCAAAACTTCATACCGGGCCGGGCCGGTATCCAGTTTTTTATACGCTTTGAGTTGGTTATCCGGCCGGGCCAGGAAGGCGGGGCCGGATAACCACCTCTGGGATCCGGCTTGTCAAAAACCCAATATGGGGTTCCTTGCGTCCGCAATATTTATATACTCCGCTTTAATATCTAGACTGTGCTGTTTGTAGGTAACGTGCTGCGATTACAGGCTTTCAATTCAAAAATGCAATATTTCTCACAAAAAATTCAAAAAATTGTTAGTTTCTCCTTAAATTTAGCAAGCGCCCCACCACTGCGTCACGTTAACTACAAATTGCGCCAGCATTATAGGTATTGAAACGGACTATATTAGAGGCATGGAACACTCAACGATTATTTCTCATTTTTAAAGTCCTATCGATAGAGATATAGTCAGCGCCAAGAGTGTTAAAAAAGAATCTCGTTGGAAATGGCTCTGAAAGTATTCGAAAACCGAACATATACGCAAATTTTCCGTAAAATACGCAAGTAACACTCCATTATTCATCTAGAATCACAATATAGTCATTCTGAATTGAAATATGAAAACCTATTTTTTCTATGGTAAGATGTTCTTCAAATCAACCTAAATCTTGAGTGTGTACTAAATATCAGGCGCATCATTACTGTAGCCGGTGTATTAAAACAACGAAAGACTTTTATATTTCTAAAGAAAAACAATTTCAGATAGATGGTTCACTTTATGTTGTAGAAGGAGGGCATTCGACAGCAAGACGGCATGCTGGTACAACTCGCGACGATATTATGGACAGAAGAAGAGGTTATTTAGGTTAACTATTCTATTTGGAAGGGTTTTGAATCTTGGAGTAATCCGAAACTTGAACAATATCGCCCAGACCTGGCTCAACAAAAAAGAAAATAGGACAGTTCAGACCCAGGACTAGGCCGGCCCGGCTGAATTCCCAAAAATTCGGTCCCGGCCGGCCCGTCAAATTCCCAGTCTTGTTCAGAACCCATTTGATGGCAACATTTTGCAACACCGTGCATCGAGTAAGGCGGGTTTGATGTTGTTTAGGTTTGTAACAGACTATAGTACACAACACTTCGGTAAGGCAAGGTGCCAAAACCTGCGAATGTGCTTTATGTTGCCGAAACTGTGCCAAAAATATAGTATCCATGCTGAAATTCGAATAAAATGCACTAATAATTAAAGGATTCAGCTTTCGCTGCGGGACCCGCTGGTCTTTTCTTAGCCGACAGGAAATGACTGCTTCAACATGTTGTGAATATAATTAATATACAAATGTGTTTGTGATTTGTTTAAAATCATTTAACTTTTCAGAAGCGGCCATGCGCTACAACCAACGTCAAATTGCTCACTCTCGGGATGTGATCTTCGCGCCGTTGAATGGAAAATCGATAATTACAAAACAAAGAATGTTTGTAAACACAGGAGAAGATGAAATCAGAATGAATAGAGGTATATAAGTTATCCCCTTAAGCATGTACAACCCTTGTAACAATTGGGAAACCATATTTATTGCTTTTTCGATTTAATCAAACTGGAAACTGTTTTGATCTCAAAAAAGAGAGCCTGGCAGGGATGTAAATGGGCCGGCCCGGGCCGGACAGTGTCATATTTTTTTCTTTTCCCTTGTTATAGTCAACCGGCAATGCTTGCAGCTGAATTTCTATTTATTATAATGCGAGCGCAGAAATATATCGGTTACTTGTATACTTCCCAGTCTTTTCCGCGCTCCTTCTAAATTCTACCGTAACCCCTGCAAACGATTCATCCGTGGATATAATTTCAACCACTGGGGACTTTTAACCTGTGTGAAATACGTGCCTACCGGTTGGTTTGGCCAGTTTCCCTCGGAAAAGCTTACATAACTTGTCGATTTTGAAGTATAGCCGTCATTTGCTATAAAACGTTAAATAGTTTCAAGAGTTATCATGAGATAAAAAACATTGTTATCACTTCAGTCTATGAGGACCTTGTGAATCCGGCCCCATCCATGTATGATGATCTTGATCCTATATTTGTAACTCCACCTCCTGAGAGAACTACTGTAGCTGTTAATTACGATGATGTGGTAGAACACTCGCCGGATGAAACGAGTGGAAACAATGCAAGAGCCAGGTAGGTAAACTATAGGTACTCTAAATTGCTGGCGAAACTCGAAATGTCAATAGTCAAAAAATAGAACTGGTCAGTTCGGAGTTGGTTAAATCATGGCTAGCGAATTGGCAACCCAAATTTTTTTTCGATTGTATGCCTTTAAATTTCTAACAAAATGTTAAACATATACTATACGAACTGTCTAGCTGACATCTATTTCAAAACCCATTCGGCTTCGTGTCGGTCTTACCCAAAGGTGTGGCAAATATTAGCGAATATTTGAAGGCAAAATTTTGCAACACCGAACACCTAGTAAGGACGGCGGTCAGCAGCGTAGGTTTTAAAACAGACTATACCTAAATACAATGCTTTAAAGATTTGAATATATTTATTTTTATTATCCATACCGCATGGTTTCTAAAATGATATTTTCCCATTTCCAGCATCACAATCGCAACAACACCGATGCCTCCAGCTGAAGCTCCTGAGCTCGTTTCTCCGCAAACTGTGTTAAATAATCGATATTTGAGCTCAACCATTTCCCCAGCTCAGTTGAAATTAGTGACACTGCCTAAGCAACCACCGACAACACCGCCCCCCTTTAAATATGCGGTAATAATAAGAAAGCTTTTAAAATATAATCAATCGTTCAGAAAACCCCTCCTACAAAAAGTTCCGTAGCTCCAATTATCTTCGGGTGAGTTTTCATTTTTCATAACTTTCTTCTAACTTTATATATTTTAAAGTAACATTTTGGTTTTAGAACGAATGAGCAACCGCGACCTGCCGATGCGGCTAGTAGTTCGCTAGTTCGATTCCCAGCTCAGCCATGGCAAATTCCTCCAAGGTACCTTAGAATAGAATGTACATTGTTCTCAGAGATAAATAATTAAACACATTAAGCGAAACCTAAAAGTTATGTTTAATCCCATTTAACTGGTCTCGGGAAATTGATTCCAGAGGTGGTTACCGGGCAGGCACGGCCCGTCCCGGACCAGCATGGGTTGCAAAATTTGAGGCCGGGCCGGTAACCAACTCTGGTTAATTTTGGCTAGGTAGCACTCTCAACCACCTAAAACCTATTCTTCAAGATTTCTAATGAAAAAAGAGATTCATGGTTGATCCAAGAAACTCCTACATAACCCTCATACGATCGTACATGGCAGGGCTTTAATTTGTTCACCAATTCGCAACCTTCTCCGATTCTAATTGAGTTTGCCCTTAAATATGTTTAGGCCAGTAAAACCTTGTCAGAACAAAGGGTTCTAACACTTCAGTGCATCTGTGTTTTTGAGCTCATTGTTCCAGAGATCCTTCCCTGCTGACACCTCCAACAGCTCCTGGTAACTGGATGAACATATTTGGACAGAACAATCTTCTCTCAGCTGGACAGAATGGTCAAATTCCGCCAAATCCCTTTGCACCGTTTATGTCTCCTAACCAGAATATCAATAGTAGGTTTTAATTAAAGAGTTGGGTAACAACTATATTAATGTGATAAAATAATTTTCCTAAAAGAAAGATACGAAAAATTATATAGTTTTCCAAACAAATGATTCCCGATACTACCGATTCAAAAAAAAGTGTTTCGAATTTATTCATTTTACGAAACACGAGATCACATATATTTGGAGGATGAAGTGAGGCGAAGGGACCATAGGGAGCAATGGCACCATTACACGCACTTGGGGAGCGGAGGCGGCGGATCAGAAATTTGCAAGAATTCTTTCTTCGGGGCCGATTCGAACAATCGACCTCGAGATTATGAAGCAAAGCTTCTATCGATTGTTCCTCTGTTTTCTCAATTGTATCATTTCCAACACTGTGAAACCGCTATGGATAATATTCCAAAACTTTTATTTACCCAAACTTCTTTGTTGTATAAGAAATCTAGAAGGACAACCTCTGAAGCTAGCTTACTTTAGTTAATCATCATCTAATCCATATAGTCGACGGATGAATCGTTTGTGGGGGTATACCACAGTATTTAGAAGGAGCGCGGAAATCCATAGAAAATACATGAAACCGATATAATTGTGCGCTCGCCTTATAATAAATAGACCTTTAGCTGCAAGCGATTCGTCCGTCGACTGTAAATATACATTTGAAACATTACATTTCCACTTTTAGACCCCTTCAACTTCACCAACCCTTTCCTGCCAATAGGAGTTAGTGAGCCCGCTACTGTTCCCGGACTCCCAGCCCCGTATTCCACAGGAAACGGCGCCCCACCTCCAACCAATCCATTCCAACCTCGACTAGGGAATACGGTAACTATGATAACAATCAATTTAGCTTAAATGTTGTTTTAGCAACCATGGGAATCCCAACTGATCCATAGGTCTCCATTCAGAGCTGGTGGTTTTGCAAGAAATAGGGAGATGCCAACCATAGCTCTACCGGAGCAAGGTCAGTATTTTATAACTACAGTAACCCAAACCTAAGGTACCAAAATTCATAATAATGGAAACAAAGTTGGTTTTTCTTCGATTTTTTATTACCGCTATCATTTTGAACAACTTGCCAAACAGATTCAGAAAATATGCTAAAGAATTTTTGTATGTACCTGACCTAACAACCGCCACCTCTTCAAAATATTTCACCTTTCGGGATAAATGCTTTCATGCAAATTTGTGCCAATATCCAACTAAGAAGTTGTCAAAATTGTATTCCAAAATTTTAAGTTTGAACTTATATATGAATAGAATACTACCGCGATTATTCCTGGCCGTCTAAAATACTATTGGTAGGATCCACTAAAACCTTTCTTAACTAAATGTAAATAGTAAAAGAGAGTGCATCAATGCACACCATAAAAGCCAAAACAATTGGATATTCAGGAGCAATGCCAGCAGTTCGGCCTCCATATTCAGGATTCCCTCCTCCAAAGGTATGCAAATGGTCACTACTTTTTAAAATTATGTATAGTATGTATCCTGAGTTAGGCGGTGTCATAATAAAATAAATGTACTTTTAAGAAAGGCTACCAATTCACGGATTTTCAATTCATGGCTGTTGGGACCATTCCCTTTAACCATATGGGATGATTGTATAATTGAACTTGAGGAGAACTGTCGCATTTGCATTTAAATGAAACTCAGCTAATCCTTCAGATCATTTAGTCTTTGTATATTTAAAATAAAATTATTTTTACGAACTCCGATGCAAGAAACATAGAACGGTAATTTCAGCCCCCTACTCCCGATTTCTCCATCGACTCCATGCCCCAAACCATCGACAAGACCGAAAGCTTCAAACAGCCACCTGCGAAAACGTTCACTGTCAATAATGGAGCTTAGTAAGTTTTGCAAGAATCGGTTGAATTATAGTTAATCTCAAGACCTAGGTTACCTGCGCGATATCACGAGCGGGCGGTGTTTTATAAAAAATGATTGTACTCAGGTGCCAAAAATAAGATTCTGACAGGAACGCACAGGGAAAACGGTGTTCATCAGGACTCAGCAGAATCTAACAAGAACCAAACGGCAGATAACTTTTGGAGAAATGGTGCCGGAAACATAGGTCTTGAGATAAACTATATAAGAATATATCTATCTTCTAAGAAATTGTGCGAAATTTTGAGGCACTCGAAAATGAAAGTGTTCCATCTATTGGTGCTCAAAACTTGGATAAACTAGCTGCTGGTTCCCAAAGCCTTCTGCCACTACGGCGATGAAACAACATCCTCAGGGCCTCGCGATTTAAAGACCGTCGTCACCACTAGACCAAAACACTGGCAGATACAATATGTGTAATAAATATATAATATAAACTTTTCATAGAATTAACTTCTTTTCAGCGGCGGTGGTTACGGCTCTCAGCAATCATATAATCTACGTCAATTCGCTAAAGAACACCCAAGCATTGTAAACGCAGTGCAGAAGCCACAACAGACGGTGGATAGAAACAGCAGAGTCGGTTTTAAGATTATTTAGTTAATCACACTTATGATTTTTTCTTCAGCTTTCATTTAAAAATTAAAAATCTTTTAATAGTTATTTGATTGTAGCTATATTTGAAAGGGCATTCGAGGCCGAAAATTACACTCTCGCCACTACGTCTTGGCATTGGCGAACCTACCATTCAAAATACTTAATTAGAAGCTATAGTCGGCGGCCAAGGCTTATGCAAGGGTATACTGTAGGAACTGCATATTTTATTGGAGCGCAGCCGAGCAATGGCGCGCGAAAACGATGACTAGTGAATAATGCAATTTAGAACAACAAGTCGTGCCTATTTTTCTGAAACATCTAATTTATATTAGTGAACATAACTATTTTGCGCGTTTTATATTGAGAAATTCGACCTTTAAATCGCATATCGTTTGTCCCCCGACATTACATACTTCGTTTTTCTACTGTACATATCTATCTTCAAACTGTTTAGCCCGCTGGCCACCAATCTCCACCGACTCCAATCGTTCCCGTCACTTCGGCACCTTCCCGGGGTCCCTACAATCCTTCCCCCTATAACCAGCAATCTGGCTCGAATTCCGGAGCTACTGGTACTGGTTACGGTAGCTCGGGACAACAATCCGTTCTGGTTCAGACGCTGACTCCAAATCAGAAGTTAGACCTCTGCTGTAGAAAGCAGATGATTAGCGGATCTTGTCAGAATATGTGCAATTTTGATACTTTTAATGATAAATCGGTATGTTCGTAAAGATTTCGGTAAACAGTAAAGCAGTTTTTATATGCCAAAAAAGTTTTTCTGACTCTTTTGACTCGAAAGAAAGGTCATTTCCAATATTTTCGTACTTGTGAGCACTGTTTTGAGCCGAATCATTTCAACCACATTCTTTCAGAATTAATCAATTAAACTTTAAAGGTATAGAAAAAGAGTTTAAAAGTATATTCGGAAGTATAGGCCATCTCAATACCTAGGTTTCCAGCGCGTTATCACGAGCGGGGCTCTGTGTTATAAAAATTAATGTACTTTTGGGGAAAACGCACCCGTCAACCGATTTTACATTCATTTTTATAACACTGCGGCCCGCTCGAGATACCGTGCTGGAAACCTAGGTATTGAGATAGGATATATAACTGTTTAAAAATTTAAGAAATAACACTACAATAATACTGATTTCAGTTAGTAAACGCCTTCCTTCTGAACCAATGTCCTAATGGTCAACTCGGCAAGGCCTATGACTGCGCTTCTTCTAAAGCAGATCATACCGAATGCTGTAGTAGAATGGGATTACAGACACTGCAGGGGGGACGCTGTATGCCCTTCTGTAGAACACATCAGGTAGAGTCAGAGCCCAGAGTAATTATTATTTTAAAAAGTTATTTATTTCCTGTAATCGCACATATCACACAATACCTGGAGATTTCTTCGAGGCAGGGCTTCGGCCATTCATTCCGGAGTCTTCTGAGCAGAGACGGCTCCTTTCTATCTTTCAATCTTCGGGCGCACGAAACATGGGATAAACAAGCTGCTGGTTTCCCAAGCCTTCTGCAGCTACGGGAGTCGAACCCATAGCCTCAAATCCTCACGGTATCAGAGACCGCTGCTCTAATCACTGGGCTAAAGCACACCACAGTAATATTGGAATGTAAAGATTTTGGGTTTTGTCGGAGTAGAGGGCAATTTTTCTGCAGGCCTGGTGTTAGAAATCCCTAAATCCACAAGTAACACTCCATTTTTACTTTCGAATCACAAATAGCTGCAAATGATAAGCTAGGGCTTAGAATTCAATATATATTCATTTGTGAAAAAACCAAAAGCAAATTAGCAAAAAGACTCGTGAAGCTGAATCAGAGTTGGGAGAAGGTGCGGAGATCAAGACCTGAAAGCCGGGCTACTTAAATAGTAGTTTGGAATATATTAAAGGGAATAGGAGTGAATCATTTATTAGTAAAAGCCGGTTGGACAACAAGAATACAAGATATCACAGAATACTACTGGGCCTTTCTGAGAAGGGAGCCAGGGTGGATTCGGAGGGAGTATTCCATTACACAACTGGGCCCAGACAGAAAATTAAAACATTCAAATAAGCCGGGCCCGTTGAGAAATCTGGTCCAAAATCAGGCGTTGATTTGTTCCAACTTGGCTTACCTTTTTCAAAAAAAGTTTTACTATTTTTTCAGTCTACTCCCTCGAACGTCTTCGAGTATGTATCATGCCTACAAGTATTCGAGCTGGTCAAAGGATGTTATCGTGAATACCAAATCAATAATAAGAATATATTCGGAGACTAATTTAAGTATCTATTTTATAACTATTATATAATTGTTACAAACCATAAGTTATTATTTTGTTTCAATTCAATCATCTATTCCACACCTAGTGCATTTTCACAGTAACGGGTAACCCTTAGGCAATCTTTTGAAAATTATTATGCCCCCTTATAATATTCCGTATATTATTATTATTATTAATATATATTTATTTATCTGTTTATTTTGTAACCAGTGCCATTGTTTAAATGATTAACTATTTTGTCACCTTATGAGTAATGGTTTTTAATGTTCAACATAAATGATACATAATATGACTATGAAATAAATGAGTAATATATTAGATAATTGATTTGCTGAATCTGAAGCAGTCAACGGAAATGATAGAAATAAAGTCTCAAAAACGGAACGTATGTAAGGAGAAAGTTTCCATCGAATCCTCTCCCCTAACCTCATTTAATCGAAGGCTCTTGTTTTGAGCGCCAACATTTTGAGCGCCAACATTTTGAGCGCCGACATTATGAGATTGTAGATCGAAAACGCTCCCTTATCGATGGCCTCAGCTAAAACCTGAAAGGAAATCCGTACGAACCTAGCAGTAATAATTAAATGAATGAAACTTTAAATTTAGTTTCGAATAGCTTTGAAAACTTGAACACTCTTCTTTCAATAACCCCATTTTCTAATCTTTCAATAACTAAGACGGGATCGGGCAGGCCCAGTCTGAACCGCATATCAAAGTTCTCTGAGCCCGGCCTCGGTAAAGAACATATTTTGAACAACAACAACTACTTTTCCCTTCTTTGTTTACATGAATACTGAACTTTATTGTTTAAATATAAGTAATATTATTAATTCGGTACATGTACATAACTCTTAGGAGTAGTCATAAATGTTCTAAGTTTCTTCTCTTCTCTCTTGCAATACGGTATCTCCACATCTCCGTTGTACCATTGACAGATCATCTCCGGTAGATCATCCATGAGTAACTGCTCCTTGTTCAAGGAGACATCGTTGACTAGGATCCATGGAACAAAAGTGTGCTTCTCTGGCCATACTTCATTGGTACGCTTAGCGGCAGCCAGCTGGAGCTTAGTTCCGAGGTTAGAGACGAGGCACGATCTGCAAATTAGGGGGTATTATTAAACAGGAGTCTATATTTTATTTGGGATAAATGATTCGGGTCAGGTTTTGGCTGTTAGCGGCTTACATAATTCGAATACGATCTTTACAATAGTAAAATGAAAGTAAATATAGTCTAAAAATTAAAATTCACGGAATTTTCCCAAAAATGAGTTAATTTTCGATTTTCAATCTGTATTTTGTAAGATAATGGCCGGGAAAATGGTAGCAGATCAACAATCATCGACGATATTATTATGAAAACATAAAACTATATGCATGTTTGCTTCCCAGAGTGTGTTTACAGTTGTATGTTCACTTACTGGATCATACGCTGGATATCTTGTCCTACAGAGAGAGAAGTGAAACACTTCTGGGTGGCTTCTTCGAAAACAACTTGGTTCTGAAAACAAAACGTTAATTCTATTTCAAAAAAAGCCCGGGCAGTTTTTAGCCTGCCGGGGCAATAATTATCAACTGCTCGTGTAGCCAAAAACTACCCGGGCGTTTCTATACTATGGCCCCTGTTATAGGTGGAAAAGTGTGAGCCCGTTTAAAAAGTTTTCCTGCGGGACCCGCGACCCGTTAAGTTGCCACCCCCAGTTTCGGATTCCGGATATCATTATTTGCAATCAACTACCTTCAATTGAGTCTCAATACAGTTGATAATAGGGACATATTGGTTCTGATCTTGTGTAGCATCAATTAGACAGGATTCAAACTTATTGATGCGACACTCATCTTCACCATGCTGGCATTGAATTACACCATCCTGAAAATCCATTTTGCATTACTTAAGTATTCCTTAAGTATAAGTATTTTCTTGTAATTATGTTAAATACCTGTTTACTCCGAAACCCGAGGGTATGTCCCTTTAAATGTTCTCAAAAATTCAATTTCCCAGAACTTTGGAGTCTCAAAGCTTGGAGACTAAAATAAGATAATGGATCACGTTTATCACTGAATTTGGACTTTAAGATTCTGAAGTTTTTATCAGTGATTCAGAATCTGAACTCTAAGAACGTAAACCTACCTTGATCTGGGCATTTCCATAAGGAACAATCTCGATATTAACGTATTTGCCAAAATTCTTGAAGACCTTGGGGTAGAGAGTTTCAGTGAGGAATGCCTGACATCCTGGACACAGTCCTTCCATGAACAGAGTGATCTTCACTGGCTGGTTCTTGGTAGCAGTGCGGTGTCTGAAGTGACAAGTAACTAGAAAAATAGTTTCCATAATTTTTTAGCGTTTTAAAGGCCATCACTTTTTTAAATGAGCGAAATACTAAAGTATATGTTAAATATTGCAGTTCAGCTCAAATCGAGAGGTGAGCTACCGAATCCGTCAGGTGAGGACCCTGTGGCAACTGACCGGGAAACTCCCAGGCAGTTTAGCCGGGGAAATTCCTGGGCAGTTTCAAGAATACGGCCACTTATATATGCTGAAACTGATGGCTATAATTATTTGAGTGAGCATTTTCTGTTTGTCTAGAAAATTACAGTTACATTATACTTAACCATATATGTATAGCCAGTTTCTATAAACAGTCACCAAAACTACCTTGCCACGGGCCGTCCCGTGAAATTTCCACACTTGCTAAAAGTTAAGGTTCAATCTTCGAAGAAACATTTGATTCTCACTCGCAAACTCATGTTTCCCATTCGCACTCAAGTTCGGATTTAGCAAACCATCTACTAACTTCAGCTGCTTAATAATATAGTATAGAAACACTAACAACAGTTGTCCTCCCTGAATGCGGTCCCTCTTCTGGGCCCTCGTAACCTTTTATGGTTTTTCCATAACTTATGAAGAAACAATAGAAGGTATTGTCACTGACCTTAATAGTGTTTGCAAACGTTAAACAACGCCGATCACTGCATCTTATTTTTATGGACTATACCCCCTTCTAATTGAAACTAAACACTTCGAATACGTTCCGTTACAGGCAATGTGACTACGACAGTCCAAACGACAACAGTGACTGCTAAAGTAGGTGAGTAGCTATCACTAGGATCCGACATGGGGCAGCTAAGTAAAAGTTGGCGGTGCCATAGCAAAGTCAACAGAATTCCAGACTGGTCCGTTCGGTCGGTCGCGGATCCTACCTGTTGGAGTACTTCAACCAAGTCAATTTATAAGGCATTAGTTAATTCTTCCTGCGATAGTGAAGAAAATGACTTATTGAAGCTCATGATTCCCTTCCTTAGATCATCATGCGGATATTCTTCGGATAACCTGTGACTGGCCTCAAGATGAAGTTATGGAGATCAGCAAAAAGGTGGAAGCGCTAACCGAAGATTGTAATGAGATGAGAGGGAAAGTTGTCATTGAAAAGAGGATTCGTGAGTTTTCTTTTCCGGAAGTTGCATAATTCGGTTCTGCAACCAAGGAGCACTCAGTAGAGATATTGTCTCCGGATGGTGGCAGAAGTATACCACTTAAACCTTTGTAATCTAGTTGCTCGCAAAACCCTAACGCGCAGGGTTTTTGCCAGTAGGGTGGTGCATTTCATAATAACACTCTAACCATGGATGGGAAATGGCCTCAGGCACAAACAGGTCCGGTTTCCGCAATTCTCCAAAAAGCCCGGGGAGACTCTTCAGATTCCCAGCCCTGACTCTCACTGATAAATAACATATCGAACAACTGGTCTATATAATAGAATAAACTATTTTTAAGAATGTTTTATTTACAGATCCCTCGACTAAGAATGTACTTAGCTTAATCACAAGATTGAATGGATCATTGTTGATCGGATGCTCCGAGAAAGCAATAAAAGTGCTGGAGTACTTTTCAAATCTGGAGGTTATCGAAAACAATGTGCTAGGTGCGTCCAGAGTCCTATCTAGATTATAAAAATCAGCAATGACAATATAAGACCCGAATCAGATCCTGGTTTTCCAACGGCCGCCCCCCCCCCCCATCTTGCACCA